>MU185655.1:0-44516 GCA_016904865.1 Pissodes strobi | reverse complement strand
ACGTTGATTTTGATAAAAATATTGACTCACCTAGTGGAAATAATGAAAGTACAATTGTTTATATTTGTATGGTTTCAGTTTCTGATTTTTCATATGATATTATAGATAACACAATAAAAGAAAATTATTTAAAAATCTTATTTGCCCGGACTATTACTGATTTTATTCTTAAATTGCTTTTAACATACAAGTAAATCCATCTATAAAAACTTAATGAAACGTGTCATTTATCGTTCATGTTTCCTGTTGCTCGACTACAGGATGTTATAATGATAAACAAATGATGACACTACAAATAATTTATCTTATCGATATATTCCGACATTATTTAGCTCCAAATACAAGTTTTAAATTTATTTTAATTGGTAATACGTTGGGAGACTACCAATAAAGAAGTATGATTTTGTTCGAGTGGCCACAGAACTTAATTGTACCTCTATTGTTGATCCTTATTTTACGACGTCATATTATCAAAACATTCCGCAGTTTCTGCCTACTTTTCAACACTTGTAACCGGAGCGAATTAATATTACTAGTTATTGAATGACTAGCATTTATGCGGAAGTCTCAGTAACATATACAGTAATGTGAAGCTGGGTTACCAGAAATCTCTTCTCTATAAACGAGAACAGCATATGTTAAGTGGTAAACGTTACAAGAAAAGTAGGTTTAGAGACGACACACGGAATGTTTTTGACCTTTTTTTATGAAATGTTGGTCATGAATTTTAGCTCAATTTTATTAAATTTTATACGATTTTAAAAAAAGTTTGACTGCGTTTTTCCGGAGATTCAAATGTGGTGATTACTCAAATTTTCATGGTTTTATTTCAACCAGAACTGTATAAACTACTCTAAATCTAGACGAAGGTCACTAACCACAGCTTTAGTGTCTTGGGTTATTTTCGTTGATTTTGAGGGAATTTTATATGAATTTGGTATGAATTTTAGCTCAATGTTATTAAAATGTTATATGATTTTAAAAAAAACTTTAATGCGCCAGGAATGGTAATTAACTAACTACTGAGCAATAATTCTATTTGTTTTAGGTAATTCAGGGAAGTTAATATTATTTATTAAAAGAGGGGCATATTTATTTTTGTCGACTAAGCTAGCATATTATGGATTGTTAACTACTTTTTCTGCTTCTTTAAATGATAAATTTAAGTGCGCCATACATTGTTTAGTACGCTTTTGTTTATTGAACATAGGGCACTTTTTATCAATGCTAGAATGTGATAAGGAATCACAATGAACAAAACATTTGGACAATCATTACAAGGGGGTCATTCTCTTTCACAACAATACCACAACTTTTACATCTTTTATTGCTTTTACACTGGGTGGAGATATGACCATATCTCAAACATTTAAAACACTGAATTACTGGTGAGTACTAGGTATCAACAAAACATCTAAGTTTCCAAAAAATACATATTGAGGCAATTCTACCTTAGCAAATGTAACCTTTATTAGTTCTCTCGGTACCTTTATAAATTCTCCCTCTAGGATTTTACTTGGAACTTTACGATACAGTCTTTGAATTTTAAGAACTTCAATTGGCGAATTAAAGTTCATTAATTGTTCCTCGGTGTAACTTATATCAACACCTTTAATAATGCCTATTTTCTGTGTTAAGTTTAAAGAAATATAAGCTATTAAATCATGTTTAGGAAAAAAATCGCTTTCGACAATCCGATTCGCTATAGTCGCATCATTTGTTTCAAGTTTAATTAATTTTTTTCCCTACAGGATATACCTCTGCAATATGTTGTTCATCATCTCCCAATTCAGTAAGTATTTCATTAAGTTTCATTGGGTGAATTCGACCTACATTTAAATATTTATGTTCGACAAAAACATAGTATGGACCTGGACTATCAGCATAAAAACGATTTTGGGTATTTATTTTACTAATTCTATCTGATACTATTTTTTCACCTGTGTTAATATCAGTATTTGATACCATTTCATCATCGTCCACGATATTAATAATATTATTCGGTGGGCGTCGGTTCCTAGGTATATCCACGTCAACGTCCGACATTACGTCAGAACATCGAAGGGTTAAAAATTAAAATTATGCTAACTAATGCCTATAGAACTAAACTAGAATGCAAAAAATGGAATATATTCACCAAATGCAAATATAAATATTCTCGGAGCAAAACCACGATAAGGAAGCCAAAAAAAACCAGACAGACCGGCCAATGCTCAGACTATGGTGTTTCAAACCGAACTGTTGCTGAAGAATCCATCAACCAGTTTAGCAAAATATAGTTAGCTTTACGAAAGTTACGGTTATTATAGATATTTAAATTTAAATCGATCTTGGAGGTAATTGAATTGGTAGTTTTAATGAAAGCTAATAGAACGGGATGAAGGTCATCCTCATCTATAAAAATATCCAGAGATCTACTTTTTTCATTTATTGCAATATTAATCCCAAAATTCTATATTTAACATTTTTAACAAAATTCATTGCGTTAGTATGTTCCGCAATAGAAAACAGCTCGCGGTGGAAGGGTTCAATATCCCACTCACTTTCCAAACCAAACTTAATCCTGTATATATCAACATTTAATAAAATTTCGTGACATTAAATTTGCTGTATATTACCCTGTTATATAAAATTTAAAAATATAAAAATCTATTGCCTAAATTTGAAGAAACTTAAAATTTGTAAAATAATGATTTTTAAGACCTTGTTTCTTTACATATTTAGGTGTTTATAATAAGCTACAAGAGCATTTTTTGGTAATGCACAAGTCTATATCTATAAAAACACTTACGCAGGTATCTACATTAAATAGCCAAAGAATAAATTACCTACATATCGCGGTATCACTCATGACATACCCAATATAGAAAAAACTCTGGAAAACAGTTATAACAAGCAGATATGATTTATCATCCTGGAATTGCAACCGCTACAATAAGTGCCAAATAATAAATCAAGCCTGTTTTTCGGGATATTGAACAGCATGTGTAACAATTGAATCCTTGATGCTCGTTTCGTGACATGCAGCGCTTGGGAGCTCGAGGTGAGGATTTGTGATAGATGACGTAGAAACAATTTCAATTGCGATTTCGGAAGGGTAAGTTAGTTAGCATGAACATATATTCTGAAGCAAATAACATCAATCACTTCAGTAAATAGAATAAGATGTGAATGTGTTAAGAGTTAATATTAAATATTACAAATATAATGTCGTCGATGCAGTGAGTAAAAATATTTATCTATGGAGCGTTTTTCAGATACTTACAAAAATAAGTGCATATCTTTAAACAAGTTGACTTAAAGTAGTAGTACACCACTAGCTTCTCGTTGGGATAGGCAGAGCAAGGCCCACCTACATTTAAAGATCCGGCATAAGAATTATAATGCATTAAAATATTATTCTATATTGTTGCGGAGGTTTCCTGTCTATCAGACAAATTATTGCATATTATTTCACCTCAGTTGTAGGCTATTTGAATAAGAACGCTTCGGTTCTGGCCGCCGGTGTAAATAGCACAAGTCCAAGTTTAGTGGCCCTAACGAAGCTGAAAAACATAAAAGAACTGGTAAATGCTTGACATTTCGAGGAGCAAATCTACTCCCGTTGTTAAGAATAGAAATCTAAAAATGAAAATGATGAGTAAACGCAATTAAAACCATATAAATTTTGTGCACTTTGTCATGTTTAGAATTGACTTTGACAAGATGACAAGAATAATATCATATCTTACTATAAACGCAGCTTTATTTTTTACATAGTGCAATTATGAGCTAAAAGCACGTTACACAATAAAACTTATCACACTGAACACATTCCCATCGGATCGGCTTGGAAGTTATATATTTTCTGTTGTGATGTTCAGCCACATTTTTGTAGCATATTGCATATCATCGGCGAGTACTTGTGTCTATTTCTTGTAAAATGTGTTTTTCTTCAGGTGATCTTTGCTTTGGAGTTATCTGAAGCTAAAATTGGGCAACTTCTTCTCTAAATTTGGTAATACTATTTTCTTGTTTTTATTTGAAATATTATGAATTAAAGGCTATATGGTGTAAAATTTCTGTTCTTTACCCATTTGCAACACGTTTTTTCCTACTGAAGTCAAAAGTAAGGATTTCAATTAAAAAACAGACCTAGCCCCGGAGAGTCGTGTTACAAATGCCCGGCCCCGGTAGTGGGGTCGTTAGAGCGCTACCAGTTCTGTCCAACTAAACTGAAAAAGCTCCGCTGGTGTTGTGCAGGGTAGCTAGGCTGGCTTATTAAATCAAAAATTACTCAAGCTTAACTTTACAAGAAAACACAATCTAAAATTTAAGAAACAATATATTTGCTACTAAGTTCTTTTTTTTGAAAACACAGCAACAATTTATCTGGAGTAAAATGGCAAATTAAAGACAAAAGAATGTCAAATGACTATTAAATTTAACTAATAATTGGTACAATATGGTAATTGTAGGGAGACCAATTCTGTTGTTAATACTTGGTACTGTATGCCTGACAACTAAATGCGCTAAATACTACAATCACTTTGATGTTAACTAAGCTAATTACATATAGGTATGCGTGCGCTAATAGCTACACTAATTTTAAATGTAGCAATAATAATATGTAGCGATGAACGGCCACAATAATTAAATCAAATGACTGGATACATTAATAAAAATAATAAAATTAGAATAAAACTATTGAAAGTTGGCTTGGAAAAAATTCAGAGCGGTTATATTACTCGATAAATGAATGAATGGAATAAAATTATTAAAATTGTTTTAAAGCCCGACTGTCAATGCTTGATTTATATTAAAAAGAGAGATAATTCAGAGCGATTAATAATAATAAACGAGTAAATAAACTTGAGCTTCTGTACGATACCACTTAGATCCATCGAACTCTGGTAAAGGTGCCGGGCACCTGTTGGTACTGCTGGTAGTTCTCGTTTATTATGATGGTAAACGACAGCGGAAGCCACAATTAATGAGCCAAAATTAAATTTTTCAAGAAATGCTAGGAAATACTCCTACGAAAATGATAACTCTCTAAAAACCTAAATCGAGAGCGACAATCACGGGAGGATAGCCCATTCCTATTACTCGGAACTGTGATGATCGTTGTTTATTATAATGTTAAATAAAACCCGGAAACTGGAATATACGAATAGCATCTTTAATAATACGTTATTAGGCGTTTAACATAGATATTCTCAGGACAACAACAGAGGCCGGCCGTCGTCGAACATAACCCGATCATCAACTGCCCGGCTACGGTGTTGCCAGTGTTGATACTTCATATGTCCTCAAAACACATACATTACACGCCCTATTTTAACAAAATAAAAAAACAACATTTTAATTTTAGCAAAAGTCCAATTTTAGCAAGTCAAATTTAAATTTAAATGTCCATCAAAAATCTCTCTGGTGGACGGATTGTTCGTCCACTTCTGGTCTTCACATGCCCTTTATTCAACTGAGCCTCCTGAGCTCGAGGCTCCAAAGATTTTTCAGGGGGTATAGCTGGTTGATCGTCATGAGGAAATGAAGTTGAATGGGGAGTGATCTTTTACTTCAGGCTGACGCAAAGGTTTAAGGAACTGCCTATTACGTCTATATTCAGCATTTTTTACTTTAACTATATAGTCACTCAGGCCGTTTTTTAATATAAGTTCTCCTGGAGTCGATGATCTTTTTCCCTTTTGCAGTAAAATTTTATCTCTCAGCCAAAACCTTGGCTGATCTGTCATAATACTGTTTTTGTTTAATCTGATTTTCAGTTAGCTTATTTAAAACATTCTTATGTATATTTTTTGATAAATACTTAGGAGTTAATAATTCTGTTTTGACTGGCAAGTTTGTTCTAAGCCTCCTTCCTAGTAAAAGCTCTGATGGGACTGGAAGTTGTCCCCTTGGTGTGCTATTGTAGTCCAAAATAGCCAAGAAGGGGTCCTTGTTGCTTTGATAAGCTTTTATAAATATTCCCTTTACTGTTTGAATGGATCTTTACGATCTTTCGATCATGCCGTTACTTCGGGGATACAAGGGGCTTGAGGTTGTCAGTTTTATGTCATATTTTCTCGCAAAACTCAAAAACTCATCAGAAGTGTATGGTAGTCCATTGTCTGAAAAAAATTCAAATGGAAGTCCGTTTATTGAAAAAATGTTTTCAAGGCTCGAAATTACACTTTCCGCAGTCTTACTGGTAAGTTTATTTACTACTGTAAATTTGTAGAAGTAGTCTACTAAAACCACAAAGTCCTGCGACACCACCTTCACGAAATCAATACCAACTTTTTGCCATGGTAAATTTGGAATTTCATGTGGGGTAAGGGGTTCGCGCACATTACTTTTAGAGTATGATTGACAGATAAGACAATTTAAAACAACCTTTTCAATGTCATTTGAGAGACCTGGGTAATAAATTGTTTCCTGTGCTTTCTTTTTATAGGACACTACACCCTGATGGGACTGATGAATAATCTCTAAAAAGTCAGATTTAAGAGCATCAGGAATAATCAGTCTTTTATGGTTTGAAATCTCATTAGTCGCATAGCGAGCCTTTGTAGTCTGAGAGACATTTCGTCTAGAGGTTTTTTAAGGAGCCCTAGGAGTGGTCGATGGTCAGTTTCAGCTTCAAATTTTGTACCAAATAAGTAAAAATAGAATTTTTCACGCCCAAAAACAAGCGCCAAAAGCTCTTTTTCGATATGGTTGTAACGTTTTTGGGTAGGTGTTAATGAAACCGATGCAAATTCAATGGGAAATCCACCTTGAGAAATCCTGACCCCCAGGCCAGGTTGTTGCTGATGACACAAGATGTTTTATTTTGTCGAAACATGCCTGCTCATTCGCACTCCAGTCCCAATCATTTCTATCACTGAGTAAATTTCTCAGAACACTTGTTTCGTTAGACAGGTTCGGGCTAAATTTTGATAAGTACATTATCATTCCAAGGAAACGTTGCAAGTCTTTGCGAGTTTGTTGGGCTGACATGTTCCTAATAGCCTCAGTTTTGTCAACATAAGTGTTAAACCACTTTTTTCAACCCTATCCAATATTAATGTTCAGCAATACTACAATAAAAGACCAAAATGTTATCAAAATAGGTGATTTGCCCTGGTGTATCTCCTAACAGCCCATCCATGTACCGCTGAAAAATTTCCGGCGCACATGCGACACCATATGGTTGTCTCAAATAACGAAAACGACCGAAAGGAGTTGTAATTGTGCATACAAGTGAGCTTGGGTGATCAAGAGGCAACTGCAGAAACGCAGATGATGCATTAAGTAGCGAGAAATACTTAGCACCTGCTAATTTCGAAAACAAAGTGTCTTGGGTAGGAATTGGAAATCTTTCACGTTTAATAAATTTATTCAAATACACCAGGTCCATACATATCCTTATGTCAGCACCATTATTTTTTGGAACAACTGCTATTGGATTCTGTCAATCCGTTGGTTCGCTCACAGGTACAATAATATTATCGCGAACCATATTGTCAATTTTTTGTCTCACTTTGTCTCTTAATGCAAGAGGAATTTTCCGGGTAACACACAGATAAGGCACCGCATCATCGGTTAAAGTGATTTTAAAAAGTTTATTAACCTTCCCGATATCACAGAAAACATTTTTATGACATTCTAAAATTTCTTGAAGCTCTATGTTTACAACACTAACTGTTTCATTTAAACTTGAGCTAGAGCCAAGCAAATTAGTTATCATACCAAAATTTTTGGCGGCTGAGAACCCCACAATAGATTTTGAGACACTATTTGTCCAATAATGTCTATTTTATGTCCCGTATAGCTTGATAAATTACTAGAAGCAGCTTGTAGCTCACTACAGTCAATATTTAATTTTAGAAAGTCACTCTGATTAAGTATATTTACTTGACTACCAGTGTCCACTTTAAACTTTATGTTACAAACATTGTTTATTTTAATAGTCTCTAACCATTCAATAGAGTCCACATTATTATTACTATTATTTATTGTCCAGACTACTTGAGTGTCACTTTGTGACGGAATCATCATTTATTTCATGCACTTGAGAGATCAATTTGGACAAAATTTACGGTAATGTCCTTTCTTGTGACATAATGAGCAATATCTAAAAAATGCAGGACACTTACCCTTGTCATGTTGGAGCCCGCACTTGCTGCAAGGAAACTGTTTACCTTTTTGATGCTGTTGACCCATGTTTTGTCCCCTATTTGACCCCACCTGATAAGATTTTCCTCCGGAATTCATTCTATTTCCTGCATTCCCCGAGAACTCTCCTTTTCCATAATGTCTCTGTCTGTCACCAAAACTCCTTATAGCACTAACTTCTTTAGTAATCTCACGTTGAGTCGTCATACTGCTCTCCATAGACCTGCATACATCTATTGCCTTTTTGAGCTGTAAATCAGAACACTGGAGCAACTTTTCTTGAATCCTTGGGTCTCGAACACCCAAAACTATTCTGTCCAGTACTAAAGTATATTTTTCTTTGAATTCACAAGCCAATGCTAACTGTTTAAGAGCAGTTACAAATTGATCAATGCTTTCATGCGGTAGCTGGTCCCGCTTAAAAAACTTAAAGTGTTCATACACAAGATTTTTCATGGGGCTACACTATGCGTCGAATTTTTCCACCACTATAGTGTATTTTTTCTCATCGCCTTCATTATCATATTCAAAAGTGTTGAATATTTGAAGGCCTTCGTCGCCCAAGGTGTTTAAAAGAATGGCAATCTTTACCTTGTCATCTTTGTTACTCTTACCAGTGGCAATCAAATATAAATCAAATTTCTGTTTCCAGAATGTCCAACTATTGGCACTATTATTGCCCTCAAAAATAAATGAACCTGGAGCTCAAACTTGTTCCGACATCTTAGGATATGTTTTAATTTAGCGTAATGGTCTAGATAGTAGGTCTAGTCTAGCAAGCACGTAAGCTACAAAATGTCACAAATTAAAACCACCTATCAATTTTATCATGTCTTTTCACAAGCTTGAGCACCACTGAGTTGATCCGACAACGTCGCTTCAATTTTCTGCACACCGACCGGGTCGACTACAAATACCGCGAACAGAACTTCGCATTCCAACGCCTAAATACGTGAGAACGAGCCGAAAACTATTTCACTCTTCGTTGTTTATTATAATGTTAAATAAAACCCGGAAACTGGAATATACGAATAGTAACTTTAATAATACGTTATAGCCTCAGTTTAACATAGATATTCTCAGGAAAACAACAGAGGCCGGCCGTCGTCAAACATAACCCGATCATCAACTGCCCGGCTACGGTGTTGCCAGTGCTGATACTTCATATGTCCTCAAAATACATACATTACAGGAACGAAGAACCGAACATTACAAAAACTGCAGCCTACCGTGTGAAGAGATAAATGTATAAAGCACAGGTCCCAAAACGATCGAACGATTTCAGAAATGATCCGGCAACCAAGGGGTTCCAAAAAGTTATGAAATATTCAAACCGACAATAAAATGTGAATCGACAAGTCTAATGCAGCGTAAAGGCGGGTTTTATTAACAAAATTCTAAAAAATATAAATCGGTTCGCTGGCCGTTCTACGGTAATGTAATATAAATCAAGCCAAGCTATCTTAATAACAATGTGTTTCGCTTATCGACTAAAATAAATACTGTCACAACGTGTTATAAATGCTAATATAAATATATCGTTAAGTCATATTTAGAATAGAGTTAACTTACATTAAGAAAGGCGGCAATTTCAAGCGTATTGTCAGCAAATCGAATCAATTAATTGAGAATTATTAATAAACCGATGAGTGCAAAATACAGCATCTTTTTTCCTAAATGCGGCGTATAAATGAAATTCAAAAATATTTGACACTGGCAAAATCGGACTGTTACACAATCCTAAACGTCGCGAGCCGCCACTGTACGGTACATATGCAGATCAGGCCCGTGTGCAAAGGTGCTTCCAGAAATTACTGACTACCGATATTGGTCAGTTATGGGCAAACCAGTGATGTACTTAATTTAGTCCATATATTTTTAATTTTGCCGCTTACTCGTTATGACCGCATAGTCCAATTCAACTAATGATTTGGTAACTCTCAAAACTAGTGTGCAAGATACTTCCAAAATATCGAAATCTTCAAAGCTATCCTTTAGCCGTCTAATCAAATCGGTGGGAAACCTTAAAGTTAAACTTAAAATTACACCATTAGCACTGCATCTCTATGATTTCCCAGCGTTGCTTTACTCAAAGTTTTAATGGATTAAAGGGACCCTCAATTTTGTTCTCAGCTTGCCTGAATTTACTTTGGCGTAATGGAGATCAATATTTTCTATTTACATGTTCGTCATCCTTCTTCCAGGGTTAGTTTAAAGTGATTGCCATATTATAGAATTATAAAAGTTTTATTTCTAAAGTTTTCCTATTAAGCCATGACTTTGACATTAAATTTAATGACTACAGTTTTAAAACTTCCATTTGACAATATTTCATTTTATTTTTCTTTGAAAAATTAATGAGGCACTTTAGTACAATTATAAGCTTTATTTATTTAGTTTTTCCTTAAGTAATCAAATATTAATATGTACCTGGTGGCTAAATAACAGCGGACGGCGGGTTTGTTTCGAACACAGCAACAAGCCTGGAAGATTAAGCAAAAAGATATCTTCATTTAAGACTTGCATCAGCTGATAAACTCGCGTCTTCTGCCAAATTTGAACATCTGATTAATTAATTATAGCAGTCCATATCAAATTAACTGCATATTGCCATTCAATTGTTCAATCACAGCACGAAAACCAAAGGTCAGATGACTGAATGACAATGGTGGTGGGGATAAACAAATTAATTTTTGTTTATTTATGACCACAAGGGTGGGGGTGGCAATTAACTGTATAATTAACCACAATCAATTTAGTGGACTGTATTAAAATAGCGTGGTGGACCAAACCTTTGATTTGTACCTTCGTCTTTCGTACAGGAATAATTTGTCAAGCTCAATCTACAAATTTTCCACAGCCGGCGCCATTTTATCTTCTTCTTCATAGCAACAAGTGAGACGAGACGCTATGGCGTTTCTGCCTCAGAGAGAATGCGTTAAAACGTCCAAAAGAGTTCTTGGACAAAGAGAGGCCATAATTGAAAATAGACTAGACTAGACTAACCTCTCGACGCACAAGCAATCAAGCATACATGCATTGTATTATGGGCCTGATAATTGAAATAATTCTTAGCGCTTTTAATATAAATAAATTAATTGTTTTCTATTTCAAAAATTACATTTTAGAATATGACCTTTTGTAACTTTTTTAGGGGAAGCACTGCTTCCCTTGCTTCCATGGACTGCACGCCATGCAATGCTTAAAGATCCTAAGAATAAAAACCTTAAGCATTTGCTAGCATTCCGGCGTATTCTAAGCAATTGCTTTGTAAACTAGATTTACGGTGTCCCCATTCCCCAGCCCAAACGCCTATCGTTGAGGTGTACATGTATAACTTACTTTTCTAATAAAGGTAAAAGAATAATATAAAATTCTCTTTTTTGCCGACACAAACGACGAATTATATTGAAATTGCATAATTCTTAATCTTCAACATTATTTACTTCTTCCGAAAAATCAAATTCTTCATCTTTTAAATATTTTGCAATATTGTGCAAGAATATTTCCCTCATGTATAAAAAATCCCATTAGAGGAGTGCAATTCTCGGAAAATTACAGCGGTAATTGCACTGTAGAAACCGAAAGAGCACAGCGATAATTGCATCGTACGTATCTATGGTAATTCCATTGAAAATTTGACAGCGACAATTTATAAATAACGTCAAAGTCTAGTGAATATATAGGTATTATTAAAAATGTCTCGTTTCGGATTTAAAAAAAATCGTTTTTTTTGCATCTCTGTACTTTGTTTACAGTTACATGTACGTTTTTGTATTAAAAAAAGAATAAAAATGTATTTTTTTAAAACCATGTCCTAATTCGGGAAATATTCCCCCGAATTACACTCGTGCATCAAAATAACCAGAAAATTTTGCATTCGAGCGTGTTGTCTTAGAAAAACTGCATTCGGTCATTTTCATATTTTGCAAAAAGAGCCCTCCACCTTCGGTGTCGGGCTCTTTCTCCAAAATATGAAAATGAACTCATGCAGTTTTTAGACAACACGCTGTCATGCAAAATTATCGGTAATTTTGGTGCACTTGTGCAATTACTTCCGATAACACAACAGATGATAATTGGAGCATTTTTTTCCAAATTGCTATGAACCTTATACTGGAAAATAGGAAATCTAGCATTTAATTGTCCAAAGCACATTTCAATTATGGTACGTTCTCGACAAAGAATATTATTATAATGCTGCTGAGCAGGTGTCGCTGGATTTCTCCACGGGGTCATAAGCCAGGGAGCTATGGGATAACCATTGTCTCCTAATAACAAACAGTTTTCCACATCATTTCTTAAACAGTCATAAACATTGGAGTTTTTAAAAATTCTGCTGTCATGCACGGATCCTGGCCACTGACAATCTATACTTGTAAACATATCTTGTACGTTGCAAGTTGCTTGAACGTTTAAACTGGCAAATACCTTCCTATTGACATATTCGTCACCGAATTCGTCGAAGTTAGAACTTCTGATGTTGGTGTAGTCAGTGATCCCAATAGCATTCGAAAATCGATATTTTTGGGGCCATAGCTTTTTAGCTCAATAAGTTCGACATCAGTTTTGGGAAATTTCATCCATATTTTTGCCGTACTCACAATTTTATTCATAACGTATGCATATGTTTTAGAAACACTGGTTTGATGAACACCAGTTTCTTCACCAACTGCATTTTGAAACCTTGGAACCGCCAAGACACGAAGAAAAATTTTCATTTTGTCTAAAGCCGATAAAGCACCACCACAACTTTCTTCCAGGAAATAGTTTGCAAGCCATTGCACATTTTCACGATCAAAGCTATACGATTTTTTTACAATCTTCTTCTATGCATTCCTTGTGTACTTTGTAGAATTTTACTTTCCGATTCTAAAACTCTTGCCATTTTAGGATGAAAACAGGACAAATACCTCAACCAAACTGCAAGGATGGTTTAGTGCTTGCTTGAAAATTTACCAGCAATTGCTTATATAGCAAAAGCAATTGCCACGTTTATTCATATTATATTAAGGAAATGCTTATCATTTTTAAGCAAAACCTTTTAGTTTTAGCTTTTCCTTTGATTTAAAGCTATTGCTATAAGGTCAAGTAATTGCTAAACATTTTATTCGTTTCAACTTAAGCGTTTGCTAGGTATTTTCAAGAAAAAGCAATTGCTAAATATTTATTCATAAGGCTCATTATCCGTGAACCAAAAGCAATAAGCCCTCTCTATCGATCATTTTCATATAAATTTTGATTTAATTGGAATTTAAGACAGTTATAATTAGGTTTATTTTAATATTTTCCTGACAGATTCTCTACCAAGATTAATTTCTAATGCTAACTCCCTGACAGGAATGGAACCTTGATTTTATTTTCTTTATTAACAATGAAATGCTACTCTTCTTCATTATGTTTGAATCATTATTTCTGAACAGCATTTCTAGTATTCTGAAGTATTGCCTGCTGAGATGCCATCCCCCGAGTTCGGGGATACCTTTCAATGCATAACCGTTCAGCAGCGTGAGAAATTCTTGTACATTCACCGTATATAAGTAGCAAAACGACCTTTCAAACTGTGAACAAAAATTAATATTTTGTTGAATAAATATTTAAAGGTAAAAAAGCGTGAGAACCAAAAAAAATTTTCTAAATATAAATAGTAACAGCTGATAGCACAAAACATTATTTTTGCTTTTCATGATGATTTTCATTTTAGATTTTTCTTTGTAGATTTGCCGTTCTTGATTCACTGGGTCCTTCTGTTACAATAACTGTTTTTATTGCCTAATTAAATACCTCATAATTTATAACATTTCCCCTTTGCTTTTATTTTCGAATTTTAAAACTCCTGTTTTGATTTTGATTGGAATTATTTGAATAAATACAAGTAAGAGTTAAACGTTCCTTGAGTTACCCTGTCGCTGCTCAGATATTGCGGTGGCACTAGGGGTGTGAGTTCGAATTCTGAAAATTCAATTAAATGTGGGCGCCAGATCTAGAGTAGACCGAAAGATAAGAAAAGATAAGATAAATTGTCGGATTACATTATCCATAATAAGGAAAGTAAACGCAAGAAATAAAAGATATGCTTTCCCTAAAAAAATTTAATAATAAACTTTGACTCTACTGAGTATCTTTTCAAAATTACATCCGAATTCCAACCACCAATTACGCTTGGCATAGGTAAGATAGAATAAGCAATACTTAACAATACTGATCCTAGATTACAATATAATGAGATCGTAGTATATGAAATTTTCTTTACGACCCTAATTAAAATTAATGGTTCTGATAAGCGAATAGCCCATAAGTTACGATCAGCCCATTAATAAGTCAAAATATTTCATTACATAATCCCATAGTAATTATAATCAAAATGTTTTACCAATTAACAATCTGTATAGGTAAGATAAAATAAGCAATACTTACGAAGAACTTCAATCACATATTGTATTTAGAAAATATGTCTAATCAGGAGATAACTGTAAAATCTGACAGACGTCTCTGAGAGAAATTTAATTTATATTAAATTTAGGGCTTACCTTTGAAAAATTTAAATGTAGCCAAATAATATCACTACTTGTCTGTAGTAACTAGAATAAAGATAAGTAAGAAACAATAGGTTACAAAAATTTACAAATGGAAATTTCCGAGATGAATATTGAGTATGTACATGAGTATTCAATCTCTATAATACATAGTAGGTACTCACTAAAGATAATTATTTTGATTGATCAGATCAAAATCCAAGTACGAGGCTTAAAGTTAAAGATATATAATCTCGTGTTGAGATTACGGTAAGATAGCTGTACAATAAGATAAATATACAGGATAAATCAAAGGTAAGATAAAGGTAAGATAGAGATACTTAAAATTAAATTTTGAAATGTTGGTTTTTCAGTTTTAAAAAGATGAAATAATGAGGAATTGTGCAAACATTTCTAAAAGGTAAAAAGGATCACTTATCTTATTCCAGACGAGAATGCTCAGGGCTCCAAAACGCTTCTTCAGCAAAGTGGTTTCATAACCACGAAGTCATCCCGACCATATAATTTCCACTTTCTAACCAACAATTACATTGCTACCCACCAGGCTACGGTTGGAATGGAACGCGTCCGTGAATCTCCCGCTCCTCTCCTATAGTCTCCTCATTTGCCCATATGAATTGAAATTTAGTACTATCACTCGAACCAGTTCAAATTCAGGATCCCATCAGAGTTGGAGTTACAATTAGAGTAAAGTTACGTAGGCAGAGTTAAGATTAAATTTCAAGGTAGAATTAAGAGCCTGAAATAAAAAACGAACATAAGACGTCTCAAAATGGCGTCCTCGTGCTGCTAAAAAAAACTCGCCATCACTCAATTAATTACCTGATGTTCGGCTCTCCTTCAGTGTCGGCTAATCCATACTAAAATGCCATTGGAGTCAAAAATTATTATATCCAGCCTCGCTGCTACCAATTTCCAGGGAAATTAACAAAACATTCTTGACGCCGTTGTCACCGCCTTTACACCCTTAGGCCTGAAGGTATATTCGAAAAGGGACTTCTGCTTCAGCAACAATCGGTTTTATTCACCAAAACTCATAAAAACTAACTTCTGCAGGATGACACGAGACCAACCTATAAAACCCGAGTCGATACGAGGTCAATTCAAATACCATCAACTAAGTAATCACGAATTCACTTATTAATTAGAAAATTCCGCGAAAACTCGATCAAACCTCCTTCACAAAACATTCTGAATTATGTAACTGTCAAAACAAAGCACCTAGTCATGTCACAAACTAAAGAAAGGCTGTAAAACTAATAGATGCATAGGCAACTAGCCTATCTACATCGTAAACTTTTCATATTAAATTCAAGATTCCGGCAATCATATTTGAGATTACAAAAACTGTATGCCTGCAGTCCAGTGGCATAGACAAATCAATTACATTAAAATAATTCTAATGGTGTGCTAGATTATATTGAAGTTTGTGAATGTACGAAAATAAATGAATTGTTTTTGGATATTTAACCGCGAATTGTTACAGAAAATTCATAATTACTGACATTGGAACGATCATATCCAAATGATTGTTACAAATTACAAATTATGAGAATATTGATGTAATTCTAGCAAAGGAAACGTTGGCAAAAAATTTAAAAATGAAATAAAAAAAAATTAGAATAAATTGCATGTGAAAATTTTAAGAGACATAAGATGTTCAAATAAATTAAATCGTTACTATACCTACAATGCAGTTACCTGTAGGTTATGCAAAGATAATCATGATTTTCTAAATAATGGAAGCAACTGGGTAAAATAGTTTCATACCATTTAGAATCTTAATAAGATATTATTTTTAAGTTGCTATTTCATCATTATAAAACACTTTTCTATGTTCGGTACACACACAAGGAAATCCTATGCCACCTAACGAGCGCGAGCGGTGCGTGTGCAGAGAAGATGATGGACGTTCGACTTAAAGCACTGTAGGATGTAGTTTTCGGGAAAGACGTTACTGGTAAGTTCATTCAGAGTAGTGGTGTGCAATGATTATTTTTTCAAGTATCGAGTAGATATCGATACTTTATATCCGAGTATCAGATACTTTGTATTCGTTACTAAGTAATCATTAAGTATTTATTAAATACATGCAATTATTGGGATTTTTTTATGTAATCAATCGTATATTAAAGCATTGTTTGCTACTCTCGATGCTACTATGAGTATTATCAGTTATATTAGATAAATAATTCAATATTTAAAAAGATAAAAATTTTATTTAGAAATATTAGCAAGGCATAGAGGGACGTAAATTATTTGTAAATAGTATGGGATTGTAGTATTGTAGATTTATCTTAAAATTTTATTCTTTATTATAGTTTTCCTAGCAGGAATAGTACTTCAAAAGTATATTGATAATGCTTAAAAAAAGATGTAATAAGATGCTATAAAAGCATATTCCTTAAAACAAAACTACATGAATTTCAAAAAAATATATTTAATGCAAAAGTTAGCAGGAAAAACAAATAGTTAGGTATATAATCAACATAATTTTTACCTTAAAGAACAAACTAACTAACCAAATATAGAAAAAAATATTAATTGCTAGTGCAATACCAAACACAAGTCTGAAAATCAGAATAAATGCGAATTGCCATTTAAAAACACTATTTTTTCTACATTTTTAGGTTTAAGTCTACTTCTACAATCTGAAACCACTTAACCCGCTTTGGAAAACACTCGTTCACTTGGAACAGAAGTTGCAGTTATACTTAAGTATTTTTGTGCTAACTTTGCCAAATTTGGATACACTGCTTGTCTCGATTTCCACCATTTCAGAGGGTCATCTTTCCTTTGAATGTTTTGTTCTTTCGAATACTGTCTGCTTTCAATAATTGAAGCAGCTACCGTTGAAGTATTTTTAGATATTTTTGCGTCAAAACTTTTCCATATTAAATCCTCTTCACTAGCCTTAGACTCTTCTTCACCTTCTGACGCTGATGTACTGTCAACTTCCATAGTTTTATTATTCTTTTTAATAAGCTTTGACATTTCAGACATTAAATGTTCTCTCACTTGAGTTACTGCGTTCTCATCCCTAAAGCCCTTTTTTTAAAACCGGGGATCCAAATAGGTTGCTTTTGCAAGTATAACATTATACTCAAAACGATGAAATCTCGTTTTTAAGCCCTGTACCAAACAGTTTTTAAATCCGAAGCGGTTACGTCATCAATCCGAAGGTCAAATAAAAACTATTTTAAGTTTTCAATTAAGAGTATTATTTTTGAGGCGCATACATTTTTATCGACACTTAATTCTCTGGTTACTGTCTCGAAAGGTTTTTAAAGGACACAATATTGTTTTAATACTGGCCATTCAGCTCTAGTAAGTGGTTCAACAAGGTTATGCAAAACACCAATAGCGGCTTCCAGGGGTATCTGAAATTCACAAATTCTGCTAAACATAAAATAGGTCGAATTCCAACGGGTTACAACGTTGTTAATTAATTTTAAATTTTTTCCAGTCATCTGCGTTTGCCTTTCGTTAAGTTTCTCGGCTGCCGTCGTACTGCGATGAAAATGTTCAACGATTTTTTTAACTTTTTTATGTAATGGCTGTACTAATTTTAAAGATTCTTGAACCACAAGATTTAAGGTATGGGCCAAACATGGTAGATTTGGCCAGCCAGTTAGCTTTATTGCAGTTGTAATATTTCTCGCGTTGTCAATTACTACAGCTTCTATTTTATTCGAAACACTCCATTCATTTAAAATTTCTAATAACTTATTTCTAATATTTTCAGCTGTATGACTTTCTTGAAAATTAATGCAACCTAACAACAATGATTTTTGTGTCCACTCACTATTCACATAATGCGCAGTTATCGCCATGTAGTTTTCAACGGCACGTAATGTCCAGTGTCAGTCGTGAGAGCTATAAACTCCGCTTCATTCAATAAAGATTTCACTTTGAATACAACGTCATCATATTTTGTATTTAGTAAATCTCGACTAAAAGTTGTTCTTGATGGTAGCTGATAGGAAGGATCAAAAGGGCAGTTATGAGGGCTTTAAATCCATCATCTTCAACTACAGAAAATGGTTGTAGATCTGGTAAAATCATATTTAGAACCATGCCATTTAGTATCTTTGATCGAAACACAGAAGCTGGTCGTACAGTAAAACCGGATATTTTGGACTGAATAATTTTACGTGACGGTATTTTTTCAGCACCTTGAGATTGCGACGTCATTTTTTCGTTACTGTCGATATAACTTACATCTGGAGCACTTGAAGGTCCAGGTTCATCAATTGTCATCCGGTTGAATTTGTTGACATTTAGAATTCTCATCTTCATGGATCATAGAAAAATGTTTTGCCGTTAGATGTTTTTGTAAATTTGAAGTAGCTCCACCTTTGTAAGATAACACATTTTTACAAATATCACACCTCGCTTTCTCACTACTAGCTACTGTAAAATGTAGCCAAACTTTACTTATCTTTCTATCAGACATCGCTATTAATATTTAATAGAACGTTAAATAAAGGAAGCCAACTAAAAACTGATGATTACGACTCGGTGAACTTGGTATTTTATGATCGAAAACGAAAGGGTCTATATAAGAGTAGACATAAACAAACAAAAAATATGTACTCTTCATGTACACCGAAACAAGAATCAACATGTCTCTGAATTTCTTCACATAAATAATGAGCTCCACTATGAATGAGGAAAAATAAAATAAACATCGCCGGGATTTTAGTGCCTACATAAAAATATTAAATGGCCCAATAAACTCTAGAACCTTATAAGATTTATGACCCGCTCCAGCCTATTAGAACTTAACCGCCAGGTATTACCCGGTAGAGGAATCAGGAATTAAAAAATATCGGCTCAGCTGGTTATGAACCATTCCGTCGGCGCCGCTAGATTCGGGATTCGAGTAACGAGTATTTGGCGTCGATGGATTCGATTACTTCGGAACCGCGCAAGTATCAGATATTAAAGTATCGAGTAGAAACTATTCGCACACCTCTAACTCAGAGCGAGGCAGTCCTCCAGACAATGGGATCCCGCAACAAGAACGACCTAGGTGTTCGCAACTGAATGGTATGTTAATGAGCAACTTGTGTCTGATGGGTGCTTATGTTTGGCACAATCCCGGGTGGAATTACAAGTACCAGCTCGTTCCAACACCTTCCGTAATAGTATCGATAGAAAGGATATAGGTCCGACACTTTTCTTGGATATTCAAGGTTATTAAGGTAATAGTATTCCAGGGATGGTCTTATCTGGGTCTTATTGAGCAGTAAGAACTGATGAGATTTATACAACGATATTGCTCTATAGAGTGGTCCTAGCTTTTGTGCTGCTGCCTTGGCGATTTTGGCGCCCTGTCATTGATAAGTCGGGTCCTGCGGTGTTTGCTTTTTTGAGTAGACAACTGCTTGAGTCTTCCTGGCGTTGAACTGGACAATATTTTCTTCACCGCATTCCACAACGGCCTTCATATCCTCATTGATAGCAGCAATCTGATTTTCTCGCTCGCGTGGATAAGAGTGGTGTCGTCTGCAAAGCTGTAAATAGAATTGTTTGTCCTGTCTAAGAAATCGTTGATATAGAGTAAGAACAGTGCTGGAGATAATATACACACCTGTCCATCAATACCAACTCGGATGCTTCTATCACTTAACAAATTGGAAGGCCATAGAAGCAATGCTGGTGATAGTCCGTATGCTGTCAATTTTCTTATCAATCTGTCATGACATATCCTATCAAATGCTTTCGATATGTCGAGAGCCACTACCCGAGATTCATTTACTGTTTGAGATACGTTTCATAGAAGAGGGGATGAAAGCTTCCACACCAGCTAGGATAACTTGAGCTATCTCATCAGGAGATTCAGCAGTGTTTTGATTCCTAAAGCAAACATCTCCCCAAGGAAAAGAAAGATAAAACTCGCGAAAGCAGATTTGTAGTGCCAAACCTTTCGGGGTATCTGTGGCTCCTATATTTTGATAGCAAGTTCACAGGTTGTGGAGATAAGATTGTGGTCTGATGAGCTCAATCGCCTCTTATGTTGCAGAAGTCCAATCGCAGTCTATTTTCTATCCTGGAGACGTTCAGGCCTGATGGTCCCCCCTGGAGAGCCTCTACCCGGAGATCCGAATGAGAGTCCATTTTACCTCCGGAGTATTTTGATCTGGGAGGCGCCATCATTTTTTCTTTTATTTTCCAGCCTGGGAACCGGATCACAAAGACATGGTAACGTAACATGAACTAGAGGTAATTTCACGCCACCTAAGCTAATGTGGTGGTATTTCATCGGGCGATGCGGGTGAACCACATGTACCACTTATTATTATTAAATTATTATTTTTATAGCCATTTTCTTTTAAAACAAAATAGCTATCTTCCAAAATATAACCAAAGACCCTTGCTTCCGGTTAAACCGAAAGTTGATATCAGAAGATAGCTTATTGTATACTAATATAGGAAAGTGAAAGTCATTTCACTTTCCTATATAAGTCGAACCGTTTCAATCCTACATGGGTTAAAAGTGACAAAAATGTAAAACGTCAATATTTCGAAAACCATAATTGATCAGAAATAATTAAAATTTTTCGTAGAATCTAAAAATACAATAATTTACGTGGTACATTATTTAAAACAACGAAATTAATTATCATTTCTTATAGACTCATTGTCAACTGTTTTCTTAAGCAGATCTATACGGGTGAGGGAACCAGTTTATCAGTTGGTGCCTGAGGGAGAATTAAATTCGACTCCGCGTAATTTTAGATACAATTATACAGGTAATAGAGAAAATATATAAACACGATTATAAAAATAAATGTTATTCATATTAAACAAAAATGAAAAATACTTGCTTAAAGCAGTTTTTTTTACATCAGAAAATTAAAGCTAAAGATCAAAAATTAATTTTTATTCTTCAATTTCAACAATTTTCAAACTTTCTTATCACAAATTAAATCTAATAATCTATTTTTTAACATTTATACTTGGTTTTTCAATATTTAACTGACTTGCTGCAGGAATGATAAATTTACTAACATTTCACTTTAAATTTCACACTGTGGAACATAAACGGAAAATATGTGTTAATTAATTCTGGACATCTGCTGAATTTAGATGATTGTAGTTTTTCCCCATTATGTTTAAATACAGTTAAGACCGTGCTATAAGTATAGCATCTGTAAGAGAAGGAGATAATAGTGTTGCCAAGAAAGTTTGCCTATTTTCCATTTGAGACGGAGGGTTAGCTTCAGTTAACGATTCTCTATTTTGGTTGTTTTTCAAACACCAATAAAGCTTTGTTAAACTTTATAAAGTATCTATCTAATAAGAATATAAATAGTCAAACATCATGTTTTGTGAAATTTATTTCCCTAAAGCATGTCGCTTAATGTCTTTTTGCCTTATACACTACCGAATTTTGACCACGTTGTCTGCGTATAATTTAATATATAGCCTTACTTGGTAGTTGTATTAAATAATTTATTACCAGACAATTTAAATAAAAAAGTATCGAAACATACCCAAAATTTTTAAGAGACCACTAAAATAGATACCTATAGCCTATTGTTTGCAAAATATAATGACATAACAATATATTTTTAAACATTTCCACTTGTTACATGATAAAATTTTACTGGTTGTGCAATACAGTTGTTAGCTATTGTCTTCATGGATTTTAATACTTGAGCTCTCCTTTTATTACTTGGGAAAATGCTCACAAGCTTTACTTTGATCTAAAAGTTAATAAAAACTTAACAATTTGTTCGACACAAATGTAACCTTGACTTTGTGTTGTGTTTATATCAAAACCAATTGCTGGCAGTACCTACCTCAAACAATTTGGAGATCATAAGAGTCATCTAATATATATTATGATTCATTTATCTAATTGTGTTTCAGTGTATTATTTAATTTTGTCTTCATCTTTCAATGCAACTCCGTGCTTTCAATTATTAGAGTTAAGTCTGGCACATATGATTTTGACAGTTCAGTTTTTAAGGCGTACTTACTTGCTGCTTGGCGAATATGGTTTAGAGCAGAAGTTCGATTAACCGAGCTATGACGTCAGATGGTTCTTCATGCGCTTGGACTCGCTATAATAGTCGATACTATGTAAGCTTCTTTTCTATTGCTTTATTGTTTATGCATGTGATTGTAATTGTACTGTATAATCGTTTTTTTATCAAGGGATCTCATCATTAATAGGGAAATAATTAAGTATCTATTTTGGGGAAATATGCTTTCTTGAAAAGCTCCTCCAAAAACTACTTTTCAGGATTTAATCATTGTAGATTTTTCCTAGTAGAGTCACAATTAACTAGGTGGCGCTTAATATCTTTATTAAAGTGTACCGAGGATCCACGAACTTAGCTCTCCACTGTATTACTGGCTGCCGTTCGCATCTATTGATAAGTTTACTAAATGGGTTTAGGAAATGTTGCCATAATAAGAGTAAAACTAATCGAAACATGGAATAAGTAAGTTGTAATTTCCATTGGAGAAACACTAAACGCTGATAAGTATAACAGCATATACTCATAAGTTTTTTTTATCCAGCCATAAATTCATAATTCAACATGAAAATAAATTTACCAAAAGTGGAAATCATCATAGCTACAATACAAGTTGAAGATGGTACTTCTCATTTGATAAATTTAAATATGTGGTCCTTAAAAAAAGCCTCATGTTTTATTGGATGACAAATGCTTAATGTGTTACCGACATCGATCAAATATTTCACAGAAGTAAGTAAATTGAAATAGTTCGTTTTGACTCGTACCATAGTGCCATATTAAATATAAATGAGTTATCTGAAAAAATAAAGCACTGGAGAGTAGAAACGTGATGGTATCTTAGTATATTATTTGTTGGCACTTAACATATCCATTAACTGCACGCGCAGGTGTATTATCCGCATCACTTAAGCTAAAAAAACGTCAATTAAGAAGTTTAGACTACCTCGCACGCGCTGGCCACTCATCCTTCCATTGTGGTCTCAACCACACTCACCGGCACTCACCATCAACGTATTTAGAAAGCCTCCGCGTTACAGAACCCCAGTTAAATACCACCGCCTGATTGGCTAGATAATCACGTGTGTAACACTAGCCCCGCCCGTCAATGTTGTTTACGTTTTTTCACTTCATGTATGCAATATCCTCCGCCCGCTGCGGGGCGCAACCAACAAAAACTAACCCACAGCATGCCAAAAAACTTACTATTAAAAAAAATAAAAAAAAACTTACAAGCGTCTGGCGTCGAACCAAATACTTGCCATTCTAAACGCAAGAGTCTTACCAGCTGAGCTAGGCGTTCACATTCCCGCTTTTCTGTTGTATCATACAAATGCGTGAAGTGAACAGAGGGAAAACAACATTGACGGGCGGGGCTGGAGTTAGCCAATCAGGCGGCGTTATTTAACTGAGGTTCTGTAATGCGGATGCTTCCTAAATACGTTCACCGTCATGCGTCATTACTGTCGCTGATTACGTTGTTTTCTGTCAATTTCGAGTGGTGTCTAAAATACGTCATGCGTGCACTCGTGTACTCTGTAAGTAGCAAATACCCTTTTTATACTTGAATTTTTTAACTTTTTGTGTAATGCTCGGTTTTTTTGGACAGTTGTAAAATCTTTTTAAATTTCATTTTATACTCCGCATTTAGCCAAAAATAATGCTGTATTTTGTAGGATTTATTGAAAAGAGGACACTACTCCTCGAAGAAAATTAATTCTAAATTTATTGATTCGATTTGCTGACAATAAGCTCAAAATTGCCTTAGTCCTTAATGTGAATTAACTCTATTCTAAATATAGGTTAACAATATATTTGTATTAGCTTTTATAACACTTTGTGACTGTATTTATTTTAATTGATAAGCGAAGCACAAATCGTTTAGGTTTGATCCAATCACTAAAATAGGATATTATTGTTATTAGGATAGCTTTGCTTAGTTTATATTACATTACCGTAGAACGGCCAGCGAACCGATTTATATTTTTAAGAATTTTTTTAGTAAAAACCCGCTTTTACGTTTCATTGGACCCGTCAAATTCATATTTTATATTCGGTTTAAATATTTCATAACTTTTTGGGGACCCCTGATATTTGCTTCAATGTATTTATATTTATTTCTTCACGCGGCAGGTTGCAGTTTTTGTAATATTCGGTTGTTGGTTCCGAGTAATACGAATGTGCTATTTCTTATAATTGCAGCTGTCGATTTAGATTTTTAAAAGTTTATCGTTTTGTTGGGAAATATTCTCTAGTATTTCTTGAACCATTTAATTTCAGCGCGTTAATTGTGGCTCCCGTCGTCGTTTTACCATCATAATAAACCAGAACTAAGTCGTTTATTATCTTAAAATTATTCCTTGTATCGAATCACTTGGCATGTTTCAGCCCATTACTATTTTTTGATCTGACGTAGTTTTTTAACCTCGTAGAAGAAGAAAGGCAAATTGACGGAAACGAATAGAGAGTTCTTCTAGTTAGACCCTTCGGCGAGAAGAGAAGCTTTCTATTTGAGTGCAGTCATAGAGACTCCACATTTAGTATTGTGATTTAATACGATCCTTTTCTTTGTGGATATATTGTGTTGTTTCTGTTTGTGTTTTGACACGACCGATTAATCGGGATCTAAATACTGTACTAGCATTTTCTCTGGAATTATTTTTCCCCCTATTGCTTGTGAAGCACGCGGACGACGCCATGACGATAATGGTTCTTTTCTCTTATTTCTAGAGGCTTTCCAAGTTCGTCGTATAAGATCAAGACCGTCAAATCTCCCGTAACCCTCACATACTAACGAAGTAATTATTGCTTTGTCTAACTTAATGATTTAATTGCTTTATCTGTGTTAACCTTTTTTTGTGCATAGTCCGCCATTTGCTTTGCATTCCTTGGGTTGTCTTATCTACTCCATTTTATCAAATCTGAATTTTTATTTTAATGTAACTTGAGTTTTGATCATATGGGGAAGTTTATATTTTCATTTAGGGGTGACTCATACCTATCTCTTTTGTATTAAAGTTGCCTGTATCTCAGTATTTCGTTTATTTGCTGATGGTAATTGAAAATTCATTGGGGGAATGGGGGGGGGGGGAATTTGTTTTATAAAGAAGTTATATTTATGCAAGTGGGGGCTATGGTTTTTTTTTTATTAAAGTAAGGGGGCTTTGTCAAATGCGTACTGGGTTATTTCAGGGTTTTACTAGTTTACTACTACTTCCATTAGCGGGCCACAGTCCAATTACAAGGCCACGACTTCAATTAGCGTGCCACCACTTCTAATACCAGGCTACACTAGAGCCAAGTGTATTGCCGAGTCCTCTGCGGGTTCTATCCGGGGCCAATGCCATAGCAGTGCCAACAGGTGCCCGGCGTCTCCGCCAGAGTTTGACGTATCTAAAGGGTATCGTACAGAAGCATTTATCGGTATTATTATTTCTTTTTTTTTGGGATTTGTCATAATGAATTTTGGACTATAGATTGTGCCTCAATCGTTAAATCATTTATGTTTCTTGGCCGATTAATAATAGTTTCTAATATTTGAATACAAATCAAGCATTGACAGCCAATCTTTCAATAGTTTTATTCTAATTTTATTCTTTTTATTAATTTATCGAGGTATTTGATTTAATTATTGTGGCCGTTCATCGCTACAAATTATTATTGCTATATTTATAATTGGTGCAGATATACTAGCGCACGCATGCATATATGTAATTAGCTTAGTTAACATCAAAGTGATCACTTCGGTTTGTAGTATTTAGCGCATTTAGTGTAGGACATACCGTACCGAGCGTTAACAACAGAATTTGTCTCTGTACAATCACCATATTGTACCAATTATAAGTTAAATTTAATAGTCATTTGACATTCATTTGTCTTTAACTTGCCATTTTACTGTAGTATTGTTGGTGTGTTTTCAAAAAAAAACTTAGTAGCAAATAGATTATTCCTTAAATTATAGATTGTGTTTTCTTGTTAACTTATTAAGTTGAGGTTGAGTATCTTTTAATTTAATAAGCGGGCTTAGCCACCTTGCACAACACTCGCGGAGCTTTTTCAGTTTAGCTGGAAAGAACTGGTGGCGCTCTAACGCCCCCACTATTAGTATTATTCCTGAAAAAGTTCATTAAGTAGATATACAAAGTTTTATAGAAAATGTAACTACCAAAATGTAAATACCGTAAGGTAATTAAAATGTATCTCTTACCGTGCGATTTTATTCAAATTTGGTGCTGTATGATTATAATGCATTTCCGATCTAAAGGCATGAATGCCCGATTTTTATTTTTAGAATGTTTAATTTTCATTACAAAATTTTATAATTAGTTCTTGGTGTTCCTATATTCCTATTATTATTTTGTAAATAAAACATACAATTTGAATTACAAAAACAATTAAAATATATTAATATTTTACACACTTTTTAACAATACCATAAAACTATATATATTTACATATAAATATTTACTGGTAAATTATTTAAGAATCCTATAAGATTTTCTACTGAAAATTGTTTCATTACATTTTCAATTCTTTAATCAAGTGTTTCGTATTTTTTCTTTCTTGGAGTTGCTAGTGCTTCCGACTGTAGTTGTGCAATTTTCATTTCTGTTAATGAATGTTCTCTTTGTATGTCTTCGATAAACTTCCATATATTTGGATGATAAGCAGACAACTGGCTCTCAAATGCCATGTGCCATCCTTCGATATGGTTGTTAGTTTTTGGTATGTCGTCATTAATTATTGAAGAATAGCAGTTCCACATTCCAATAGGAAATATGGGTTGTCTTTTGCGATTTCTTCTTACTGGTCCAGTCCATGTTTGCTCGAAATAGTCCACTACCTCGTTTGCTTCTTCAATTATTATGGTTTCGGTGACTGCATTCCGCTGGTATAAAAGCCAATGCTACCAAGAGTTTCATTTGTTGGGCGAATTCTATCTCTGTGTTATATTTTTTTAAACCAGAACTTTATATTTTTTTATACAAGGCTTGACTAAAATTAAAAAAACATCCCCGAATCTTAGACAATAGAAAAACTGTTGTTATGACGCTAACCATTGCCATTTCGAAGTCTATCAGGAATGAATTTGGAACATGTTCTGGTAATAAACTTTTTACACCTTCCAGTAATCTAATGTATGTCTCCTTGGTCTTGTTTGGAAGCAGTGCATAAACCAGCGGTAAAGATGATGATTTGAAATATACGTGCATTGTGTGTGCTTGGAAAAATATTTTAGGAGTTGTTTTGAAAGTGCCATCCATATAAACATGTTTTGTTCTTTGCAAGATTCCAAGATTTTCTTTTGTCGTGAAAATAATTATTCTATCTTTGCCATGCCCTGTATCGAACAGAATGAAAGGTTTGCCTTTGTTCGTCATTTTGTATTTACCTGGGATATCCAAATCTTCCAGGCTGTTTGGTATTGTTGGTTCCATATTTTCCCTTGTTCTCTCCAGCCGTACTATTCGCTTGAGACTATTCACTGTTGGTAAAGCTGCTGCGGTATATTGGTCAACATCTGAGGATACTGCCGAAATGATATAATACGCCGCCTGTATCTCTGGTTGTTTTGGCTGACTCCATATTTTTTTACCTTTAAGGCTTGAACTCCAGCTGCTTTTCCACTATGGGTGTGGGTGATTTCCTTCATGATGGTTTTTCCCTCCTCTACATTTTCTCAAAGTACTCACATTTCCAGTACGATTTTTCAATTTAACTTGTATTTCTGTAATTTAACTTGTATTACAATCAAATGAAACAGCAAGAACTGATGAGGAAACTCAGACACCATATCTCAGATTGAACAAAATCACCTCATCACATCCTGTTCAAACTCAAACTAATAAGGTAGTAAATCATTCAACTACTCAGACAAAAATAACGTGGTGTGCGAAGTCAAAAAATAAGCAACCGTTAGAATAATATTAGGTCACGACCTATCAAACCGCATCAGCTACTTTTGATTGGGAATCAAATTGAATTAAGGATCGTGCCAACTGCTTTTCAACGGGAACTTCGATCAAGTTTTCACGTAAACTGTCTGGGTTCAGCGAGATCCCTTGTCCTGGAAGACCTAGCTAAGTCGAATTACGGCTACAGCACGAGATTTACAAACGAGGACTATGTAGTGCTGTTTAGTGGATTTCCAAATGCTATTAGGAATACATTACCGAGCGAAGGATTCCTAAGAGATATCTCAGAACAATATAAAGACACAAATCTTGTGATAGTTAGTCCACCATATAGTGCTAATAGGAAAATCTTAAATATGTTTATATATGAAGTTAATATCAAGCTTAATACATTCTATCATAATAACTATAGTCACATTATTTATCTACCTGTGGAGTCTTTTCGTGAAGGCAGGGGCATAAGGGAAACATATCATAACCTGGTGTCCTACATATGTAATGAAATAATAGCTAAGACAAAACCATGCCGGTCACTACAGATGTCTCCTGTAACTATTGAGGATCCCACCAAGTCATCAATATGAAATGTAACTCTCGAAGAACGATTGGTCGGCCTTCTTGGAGGTGAGGATCATTGCCTGCCTGGAACTGCCACTTTTCCGAGGGGATAAACACGCCCCGAGGACGCCATTCGTCGGGTGAACTTCCCTGTAGATCTGTCCCATGAAGACATTGAGCGCTCTAATAGTGAATTTCTGTTGGGAATTGTTGATGGCGAACAACCTGCGAATCTAAATCCTAATATAAATTTTTGCCCTTCCCCAGGGACTATGAAAAGGACCTAAGTGAACGTTGTGCTGGTAATAAATCTACACCCGGTGTTATGAAACCTATCAAAATTTTACACCTTAATATTCCGAGTGTACGATCAAACTGTCTTATCAACGAAAATGACTATGACGTGGTGGCTCTTTGTGAGCATTGGCTGTCTGGGGAGCAGCTTGAGGTTTTTGCCGTTGAGAACTTCCAGGTATGTACTGGATTTTGCCGAGAAAATTCACGTGGGGGAGGAACTCTACTATTAAGTAATAAGAAGCTTCCAATGTCAATATTCACGACTAATATTGATAGCGTAGAAAAGGATTTTGAGCATTGTGGTGCTAAATTTGCCATAAATAATAGGAGGTTCATTATAGCCAGCGTGTATCGTTCTCCACAGTCGGATTTGGGTGTGTTTCTTGTTAACTTAGAAATCTTAATACAAAAACTTACAAACAACTGTACTAATGTCATAATTTCTGGGGATTTCAATGTGAATCTAAATAGTAACACCACATGCAAGAATAGACTGTATGATGTGTTTTCTTCGTCCAATTTCAGACATTTGATAAAGGAATTTACCCGCCACTGTAACAAAACTGCGTTAGTGATTGACGACTTTTTTGCCAACTTTGATTTTTCATTTAATGTAAGAGTTTTTGAACCAGGTGTGTCTGATCACTGTGTCCTGGAACTTCATATGTACCTTGATAGATCTGCATCAAGTAATTCAGGCTCCAATTTAAGTTATTCGAAAGTTTATAGATCTTTCTCGGTGAACAACAAAACGTATTTTCAGTCTCTTTTGAGTAATAAAAAATGGGAGAGTGTATGTAATAAATTAACAGATATTAATGTATTGCTGGAGGACAATGAAAACCGACGATAAAACCATTATTCGCAATGACCAATTGAACAGAAACTACTTCTTTACGGCCCGCGGTCATTTTAAAATCGGGACATCAAAAACGCTAAACGCATAAACCCGCGGCGCAATGAGTCAAGCTTAAACGCACTTTTAGCCACGAGCCTGCGTCTCTGTTGGAAACCAACTGCGAAACAACCCGGGAGGTGTTGCCACTAATCGTACATCAAGCGAAAGCCAAAGACAGTCGTTTAACATCAAACTGATGGTAGCACATCAATCAATTATGTTGTTTCTTGTTGGCCTGGTCCGCAAACACATCAAAATCACACGAGGATCGCTAGAGAAGCATGTACATCTGGCAACATTCCAACAGTATCCCTCAATAGGCAACCAACAATTATTGTCAAGTCAGCTGTGGCTGTTTCATCTGACGTTTGAAGGTTATATCAGAAATAAACTTTGAGTGAATTTTTAACTTTTTCAATTAAATATTGAAACAATTCCAGGAAAATAACCTACAAATTCCGAAACCAATATTTTTGACATCCATGACACAGTTTTAATGTATGTTATCACAGAGAAGATGATTATTGGGGAAGGTAAGAGTATTATTGAATGTTTTGAAATGCACTGCTTAAATTACCTACAACTTTGAAGGTTTCCTCGAACGATGGTCAGAATACAGTACGATTTATTGATTGATTATTTGCTAAGTTAGTGAAAATATTCATAAGGCCCGATCGATCCTATCAAACAGCCCGAGAAAATCAAGTTACGTTTACGACTATCAAACTCTCAATTTTCCCTAGAACAGCTCGATAGAAGGCTAGGGTCATACGAGAACCATGCGGGTATCTAAACAAATAAGTAGTGTTTTAGTTAGCTTGACGGAATAGCATAATAGATGTAAGAGTAAAAGTGAAATAACTGACTTTATGTGACCTCTATCTGTTATAGCTTCACTTCTTTCTACAACATCTTTATGCATGTATTTTATCCAAGCTTTCCCAAAAAAAGCTAAAATTTATGTTGATAAATACAATAGGAAAAAATGGCTTGATCAAGATGTATTACAGCTTTCCAATGAGCTAAAACACCTGCACTGGCTAAAAAGCCACTCAAAGAGCGAACAGGTCACTAAATTATATACGAGAAAAAGTTTGAATACAAAAAATTACTAAACGAACGTCAAAAGAAACACTATGACGATCAGATCTTAAACTCAAACAATGTGAGTAGATCTATCTGGAATATACTAAAACAGGCAACAGGGCGTGGTATGAAGGCACGCAGTTTCGAAAGAGAAAGGGGTGTGGGTGGGGACCATTGTGGACCCAGGGGTAGTTGCAGTGGTTCTCTTTTCTTAACACCGATCAACGAGCATGAGGTTATACATATTGTTAGCAGAACTTGTAATAAAACATCAGCCGGTCTGGATGAAATTCCATGTAATCTATTATATCAAAACCCTTATCTTACATAATTAATACATTCTTCCTTGAAGGACAATTTCCGACAGTACTAAAAAAAGTAAAGTCATTCCTATTCACAAGAAAGGAGGTAAGAATGATATCGCTAACTATAGACCTGTAGCAGTGCCCTCTGCACAATAACTCATTTTGTAGTGGTTCTCAACATGTTTTTTTAAACAATAAATCTACTCAGACAGCTTTTTTTCATCACATAACATCGATATTAGAATCTCTTGATAAGGGTAAAACTACTTTGGGCATATATTTTGATTTCAGCAAAGCTTTTAATCTCATGAACCACGGAATTTTGCTCGAAAAACTTGAAAGAGCGGGTGTAAGAGGCTCCGCCTTGGGGTGGCTAGGCCCATTTTTGCAGGGTGGGACCCAGGCTATGCATGTGAAGGCCACAAAGGACAATATCCTTAATTTCACATATCAATCCGAATTCGCTGCAACCCCAACAGGTGCTCCCCAGGGTTCTTTATTGTCGCCCGTTTTGTTTCTTGTATTCTGTAATGATCTGGATGCGTGTGTGGGAGCCCCCAATTTATCCATAGTGCAATTTGTTGATGACACCTCAGTAGTTGTGTCTCATAAAGACGAAAATATAGCTCTTGAAATAACGAATTCTGCCGCAGGTAGAATCTAAGAATGGTACAATATGAATTTACTTCTTCTTAACACTAGTAAAACTAATTTTGTCCAGTATCAAAACAGAACACGAACAGGCAATAGATTTACTTTGAAAATTCAAAATGAAGAGATAGAACAAGTTCAGAACATTAAACTTTTGGGTTTGGTTATAAACAGAAATGTAAACTGGAGTGATCACGCTGAAGTAATATGTAAAAGGCTATCCTCGGCAAGCTATGCAGTTTATAATCTGAGGGATAGAATCAGCCAACATTCTCTTTTAATATTTTATTATGCGTATGTCCACTCACGTATATTGTATGGTATTTTATTTTGGGACAGCTGGGACAAGCTGTGTCTCGTATTTTTGTTGTGCAAAAAAAATAATAAGAACAATTTGTAAAGCTAATTATCTTGATTCTTGTGCACCACTTTTCTGTAAGATGCGCATTATGGCAGTATTTTCGCTGTATCTGTTTAGTATAATATGTTGATTTGTATTCAAGAATAAAAATAGCTTTAAACTTAACAGCTCTGTAGGGATGGGTGATAGATCAACAAGACATGGAAGTGATCTTATGGTGCCCAGCCACTCGACTGCGATATATGAGAAAGGGCCTTATTACATGGTGATAAAGGTTTTTAATACCCTGCCAGCGTGACTAAGGAATGAAACAGCTTACATAACATTTAGAAAGAAAGTTAAACACTTTTTTAGCTCTCATCCATTTTATTCCGTAAATGAGTATTTTGCACATCAGAGTGCCAAGAGTACCAGTCTTGATCACACCTGCGTTTATTGCTAGTTGTTAGTGACCAGGAATGTCCTTGTATTCTTTTATGCTCATTTTCGTCAAACTGTTTTAGTTTTCAATTGCTGTTTTATACCTTTATTTGTTACTTGTCCTCTGCTAGAATTTTTAAAATCATGACCGTCCAGGTAATTGGCTGTACTTTGATTGTTTGATTGTTTCTTTTATCACTTGTTTCGTTTTTTGTTTTTTTTTCGTTAGGTGTTAATCTAGTCTTACTCTTATTTTATTTTAGCTTATAAGTTTTACTTTTGCTTTTGTTTTTTTTTTGACGACCCAATGTTATTTGTAACCACAATGACAATAAATATATTTGTATTTGTATTTGAAATATGTGATGCGCAACCATTCTACGTTTCTATCTTTGAGGTATGTTTGGTAAACAACTGGAAGGCTCCTATGAAAAGTCAAACACTTCACGCACACCCTAATATTACGCCTCGCTCGCCCAAATCATCGAAGGGAAAGAACAGAAACCTTACGTGTGACAAGTGTTATAAAAGCTACGAATTAGCTAGAGATATGTTGAAAGATAAAGTAACAATAGTGAGAATCGTAAAAAGTGAAGTTTTTGCCAAACAAAAGTAGACAACCAGGTTCAACTATGCACGACGACTGTCCAATAGATCCTACCACCAATAAGCCTAATATTATTTTGGATTACAATTCTCACAAGAGGAGCGTTGATATAGTAAAGAAAATGTGCAGTGCCTATTCTGTATCCAGAAAGGCCAGAAGGTGACCCTTGGTTTAATTTTTCCAAATTTTAAACATCTCAGCAATAAATGACCAGATCTTGTATAATGCGACGCATACAGAAAACCTTTAGAAATATAGGAGATAATTTCTAAAAGTTTTAACAATTTCTTCGATGAAAAGAGCAGAAATCACTGGGCATCCAACTGTTTCTCAAGGAATACAAAAACGCCCATATGAGGTGCCCGAAGAGCAACCACCTGCGAAAATACGAGGAAGATGTTTTCGTTGTGGTAGACTAAAACAGAGTAACGACTCTTATCTGTCAAACATGCAATAGGTAAATTTGTAAAAAACGCACAATCACTACAGTTACATGTCCAGATTGCCACAAAGAAAATAATAAAGATAATGCCGATGAGAATGATTAGAAAGTAAAGAAGCCATAGTCAAAATGAAATGGCTTAGAATTTGTATTTTTTCAGTTGATTTTTAGTATGATGTAGTTTTTCTAGTTTCACTAAATATGTTTTTGCAAAAATTGCATTTTATTGCATTCTTTTTATGCTCGTTTTTATGTATTTTATAATAAAATAAATATTTGTATAAAACTTGACATCTCTAGTGTATATTTCTTATTGGTGTATTGCGATTATAAAGCGCGTGTAGTTAAAGGTTAAGAGAACGGCCTAAAAGAAAGTTACATATGGCTTGATTGATTGTGGAAAGACTATCACGAAAATGTTATGATTATTTGAAACCTAAATGTGAATATTGCTTATATAATTTATGCCAGTATGCAATTAAAGAGTTTAACAAGAGCATAACGAATGACAAAAATCAACACAAGCGTAGATATAAGAATACCACACGCCAAATTAGACTGTTTATGAAATCAGAAAAGATGCTGTTGCGCGTAAAACTCTTTTAAATGAGCTAGCAATATAAAATAAATAAGATGTGCTCCGACTGCAACTACAAGGGTCAATTATTTACTTTTGACCACGGCGCGCGGCGCCACCAGTTTGAAATAACTTAATCCACAGACCCAAACCAGAAGATCCTCGGTCTTAAAAATCCTTAAGTGCCATTCAAAATCAAACGACTATCAACTACACTTGTTTGGTTGAGATATTTCAGAGCAAATAAAAGACGGTGCATTCGTGCAGGTTTAAGTTTATTGGGCGCTCGTTAGGTTTGACGTTAACGTGTTGTCATATTTCTTTCAATAAACAGAATGATATAAATATAAAAAAAGATGTAAAATAGCTTAACTGAAAACAAGCAATAACCTATATGCTCATAAATATAGAACTAGATCAGTTGTATATACATACAGACTGTAACTTCAATTAAATAGAATTATAATGAAAGTGGAATAGCTAAAAGAATGATGGAAGAATTGTTAGGCACGTTTGGCTATATCGGAACTAACAATATAACTTACCAAATTATTACGAAATATGAAAATTAATTTCAACAAATTAATAATAAACACAATATGCATAAGGTATCTTTCGTCTCATCATACTAGTAATAAAACGTCATCAGGATAATACTTATTACTACTAAATCTCGTGCTCGTCTACCATGGTATACGTGTCGCAGTTGTACAGGGTGGCCAAATAAGCGTGCAAGGTATTGTATCTCGGAAATTATTTATTGTAGAGACTTGCGGTAAAAATTTTTATACCTAAAGTAGCCAAAAAAAAATCCTGAAAATTATTTTCAGGTTTTGCAGATGGCCGCTAGGGGGCGTAACTGCCATCTTGAATTGAAAAAAGTGGTTTTTCGGAATTTTGCCTAATTAAGATAACAAAAAAATACAAGCATTTTCAAGCTGAGATAAATTCGAGTTTTTTTTGTTAATCACTTTTTGTCCTATCTCCAAAAATAAACTGGTGTGGGGTGTTCAAATGTTTTTGTAAATAAACATCTGTAACTTCAAAACGGCTAAACGGATTTCAACCGACTTGGTGTCGTTGAAAAGAGCTTTTCTTGGGCAACAAAACTTACCTTATTTTGATGTCCTTGATTTTGATCCATGGCCTTATACTTATTATATACCTACTTACTCGTACCTAAAATTGCTATATTGATGACGGTTCAAGCTGTTTATATTTTTTATGGTTTCCAGTTTTATGGAGTCTAGTTACCCATAAAAACAACCAACAAACTTTGGAGAAAAAATCAAAAAAACTGATTTTATGGTAAAATTTTCTTTTGCCGATATTTTAAGTTAGGAATAAGATATCGAAGCGCGGTTTTCACTAGCTTGGTTGGGCATCATTTTGCTTTCTTTTCATAAAAAAAACTAGTACCAATAGATTTAATTTTTTTTTGAAATTTCGCAATTTCTGTCGTAATATCGAAAAATGCCCTCTAGTGGCGACATAGCAAATTTCAATCAGCACAAATAAGGTAGGTTTTGTTGTCCAAGAAAAGCTTTTTTCAACGACATCAAGTCGGTTGAAATCCGTTCAGCCGTTTTGAAGTTACAGATGTTCAAGACATTTGAACTCCACCCTCCAGTTTATTTTTGGAGATAGGGCAAAAAGTGTTTAACAAAAAAACTCGAATTTATCTCAGCTTGAAATTGCTTGTACTTTTTTGTTACCTTAATTAGGCAAAATTCCGAAAAACACCACTTTTTTTAATTCAAGATGGCGGTTACGCCCCCTAGCAGCCATCTGCGAAACCTGAAAATAATTTCCAGGATTTTTTTTGGCTACTTTAGTTATAAAATATTTTACCGCAAGTCCCTACAATGAGTAGTTTCCGAGATACAATACCTTGCACGCTTATTTGGCCACCCTGTACATAAGTAAACCTTAACGATTCAGTTATGACGTACCATATTAAATTGTAAGAGTAGGGAAATATAATATAAAAAAGCTATAAGCATTGCGTGTTTTACTTCTTTCTGCATGGTATTGATATAAATATTTTTGGAACTGTTTAGGCGTAAGCATAGCTTACCATTGCTAATCTAAATAACTACTCTATTTACTAGTGTGGATCGATTCACACTAATAAATATAGTAGTTATTTAGACTAGCAATGATAAGCTATGCTTACACCTAAACAGTTCCAAAAATATACCACGCGGAAAAAAGTAAAACACGCAATCTAGCATCACGCTGAAAATACTAATAACACGCCAATAACAATATGTAGAAAGATCACCTCTGTGGCTGCAGCCGGTCCCAAAAAGAACAATCAACCATACTGACTGGTAGCTACTTGGTTAGCTACTTAATATTGCTCCAAATAAAACTCGCTCCAAAGGAAAAACCCTAGGTAGGTTTTTTGATGGTGATGACGAATGGGAGCAAGATTCTCACCTACAGACACCCCTTGAGCAAGGACACGGCGTATTTTGTTCCGGAATCATCCGCACGTAGCCAGCTACCAAAAGAAACCTTGACTTCAAGCAAAATCCAACCAATCCACAGTCAAATAATTTACTATACCAAACTGGTAACTATGCTAACTCATTTAGCCCGAAACAAGATTATCCCCGTAAGAGCGAATTAGAAATTCTTAAACTTTTTATCAGGCTTACGCGCTACCGCCTCTTTGGAGCTTTTACCAAGAAAGAGAACGAGGTCAAGTCAAGATCGTGCACCTCGATCGCAGAGTTCAATGTTTAAGGGCCAGGGAAAAATTCGACAAATAGGCCAGCTTTACATTGTACGACACAAGTAAAATACAACAAGATGGTTACCACCAAATTGAATAACATCTTCAATATGCAATAAAACTTTCCTAATGCTGAAAGATATTATGTATTGCTGGCAGGACAAAGAAAACCGACGATAAAACCATTATTCGCAATGACCAATGAAACAGAAACTACTTCATTCCGGCCCGCGGCCATTTTAAACTCCGGACAGCAAAAACGCTAAACGCATAAACCCGCGGCGCAATGATTCAAGCCTAAACGCAGCTTTAGCCACGAGCCTGCGTCTCTGTTGGAATCAACTGCGAAGCAACCCGGGCGGTGTTGCCACTAAAACATCTTGCCTGCGTACATTAAGCGAAAGCGAAAGACAGTCGTTAAACATCAAACTGATGGTAGCACATCAATCATTTATGTTGTTTCTTGTTGGCCTGGTCCGCAAATACATCAAAATCGCACGAGGATAGCCAGAGAAGCATGTGCATCTGGCAAGATTCCAACAGTATCCCTCAATAGGCAACCAACAATTATTGTCAAGTCAGCTGTGGCTGTTTCATCTGACGTTTGAAGGTTATATCAGAAATAAACATTAACTAAATTTTTAACTTTTCCTATTAAATATTTAAACAAATCCAGGAAAATAACCGTCAAATTACGAAACCAATATTTCTGATATCCATGCCACAGTTTTAATGTATATTATCACAGAGAAGGTGATTATTCGGGAAGGTAAGAGTATTATTGAATGTTTTGAAATGCACGGCTAAAAATGCCTACAACTTTGAAGGTTTCCCTCGAACGATGATGGTCAGAATACAGTACGATTTATTGATTGATTATTGGACCGTCAGATAGTGACAGATTTAGGTTCCCAATTTTCGCATACAAGCCTCCAATAGGGTTGAAAAGTACATCGATGTTGAGAAAAATGAAGGGAAATTTACGAGTGCCCTTGGAGATAACATATTATGGAAAATTATATTTTCCAGAACAGAAATAAAAGGAGTTTGTTGCCCAAATTTTCACGTAAGCCGTGTTCACTAAATTATTAATTCATAGAACCTGGCTTTGGAATACCAAAGGCTTGAGTGTTACAGGTGGCTGAAGGGTTAAAATAAGGGCGTAATCTTGTAAAAGTACCCCAGGAAATGCAAAACCTGTAAGGGAGGTCAGACAAGTCGAGAAATATATGTTTGTTCATTTCCCGTAAAAACTCACATTATGGTAGTCGTGACTATACCTACCTTAGTGAAAATTTGGATATTATAGCATGAATTATTTCTCACGAAAAATCTCGAATACTCTATAAAGTACAGCTTTTACCGCAAGATACTCAAGGAACATTTTAGCTTGTCTTTCGGTAGACCATAGGTTGATACCTGCTGCATCTGTGAGGAACTTTCAAACAAAATTAAGTCAAAGGTCTTAAACGACGTTGCTAAACGTGTAGCTGTGGCGGAAAAAATTGTCCACCAAAGAAAAGCCAAAAAATTCTATACCAAGATGAAGTCGATTCAAAAGTTATGCCAAACAGATGCCATGGTAGGATCAATTATTTGTGTTGACTACATGGAAAATCTTGCCATCCCTGTGACACATTTTACCTGCAACAACTAAGTGTCAATATTTTTAAAATCCACAACCTTAAAACTGGAAAAACCATGCTTTACGTATACCACGAAGGTATGAACAAAAAAAGGACCAAATGAGGTATCGTCCTTTATTATGGATTTTATAAACAGGGAAATTCCACCAAACATTGAACATTTCCCCATTTTTTCTGACGGATGCGGTGGTCAGAATAGGAACCATTTAGTTATCAGAATGTGTTTAGGCCAGTACTTGTAGACCTAGCACGATTTCAAAGTGTGAAACAGTATTTCTCCATAAGGAGACATTCGTACATGCCATCTGACAGGGCTTTTGCCATGATAAAGAAGAAAATTAATAAAAATGACTGGATTTCCCTACTAAAAATTATGTTTCGTTGATTGTCAGTTCAAGCACTAAAAACAAATTTTCGTTATACTTAGTGGATGAAGAGAATACGTTTATCAAAATATATAATTAATATGATGACCACGTCCGATACTAAAGACTTATGTAGTCTTAAAATCACTTTTTCTAAGCATATGCCAAAGGGCTTGTAGTATAACGTACCCGGGTCGATTCAACATAGTTGAATCAGATAAGTAAAGTTGTGGTTTGCCTTTATTTTGCCAATGATCGTCAAATTAGATTAAAAAGAAAACCAAGCCCTACGTTGTGTTATTATTATATCTTGCACAATTTTACTCGCTCATTATGCGCTTCATCATTAGGGAAACTTGAGGGAAAGGTGCGTCATGTAAATGAAACCACAGATTCCTAATACGCCTAATTTATTAAAGAAAAGCGTGCCGGACTCAGCCTGGAATTCACGAGGGGAAAGAGTACGGCAGAGAAACCCTCGATCTAAATTCCTAAACCGAATTATGCTGTATAATCTATTAGTATTTTAATTAATTAAATTACTGTCTCCCGTACCACAATTCGCAGTTCCACACTTGCAACAATACATTTAAAACTGTTAGTTAACCAGACGCCGCTGGTAGGTACTGAGGTCCTGGATTACGGAGGCTACCCAGCTATTTAGTTGCAAATATGGGGCAATACCATAGTATAGTTTTCAACTTAACTCTAGAATGACCATTATATTTATAACTAGGATATTCACCCGTCAGGGTAGGAAATGGTTAGTATAGATTCATCAAGGCCCTTGTGTACTCTCTCACTCATTCTAATATTAAAACCCTAGCACGAAAAGACAGCAAATAATATATTTTATGTTTTCACTTAAAGCAGTGTTGATCACAGCATAACACGATTTCATTAAATATATACACAGGTTATGCCATCAAATATGAATTATCCATGAAAATAGAAGAAAAATTTATGCAAATTATGTTTATAAGAACATCCAAATATATACACATGTTATACCATCAAATATAAAGTATTCATGAAGATAAAGAAATATTTATGCAAATTATGTTTATCACAATACAAATATGAATTATCAATGAGTATAAAATATATAATGGTACAAATTATGCTAATCACAATATTATAAGTTTCATTTTACCGACTTGTAATGACATATTGCAACACAGAAGCAAAACAATTCACCAAATTAAACCGTACACTCCGATGGCTTCTGACTCTCTATTTTTCGTTCTCGAGCAATACCTTTCGGATCTCCTCCAAAAAACCTCGCAACAACTCGACTTCAATTTATGACTTGTTTTTATCTTTTGCATGTATAAGGGGTGTCTCAAAATATACACATATATAGGGTGTCTCATGAATAGTATTTTAAAGATGTGGGTTATCTCAGGCTTGTGTGGGAAAATGGTGGAAATCTCTAGATTTTTTTGTCAGCTCTTTGTTAAATAAATTATGTATAAATAATTTGATGACCATGTCTCACACTCAAGCCTTTTATTATTTAATCTTAGAATCACGTTTTCTAAGTATATGCCAAACAGCTTGCGGGAGAAAATGAAGACAATTTTCATACAATTTTCTTGCAACTTTCCGACGGAAGCCTTCGTTCTGGCCACATCCGAGAGTCATGCCAATTTTATTGTAATGTCTAACACGTCAATAACATTCTATACTTTCAATGGCTTGCATGAAAAGATAACTGAAAAATTGAAAATAATTTCCGTTTAATTTTACAACCCCAAAATCTACTTATCCATTCGTGCCACTCAAGCCAATATGTTTTTCGGTCTAGTGACGATGTAAGTTTTCACACTTTCGATGGGCTTGTGTGGATAAATGTGTCAAAATCTCGATTTCCCTTACAAGATTACGCCCTTATTTTAACCCTTCAGCCACCTGCAACACTCAAGCCTTTGGTATTCCGAAACCAGGTGCTATTAATTAATAATCTAGTGAACACGGCTTGCGTGAAAATATGGGCAACAGACTCCTTTTATTTCTGTTCTGGAAAATCGATTTTTCCATATGTTATCCATATGTTAGTCAACATCGATGTGTTTTTCAACCCTATTCGAGGCTTGTATGCGAAAATGGGGCACCTAAATCTGTCACTATCTGACGGTCTAGTGAAAATATTCATAAAGCCCGATCGATCCTATCAAACAGCCCGAGAAAATCAAGTTACGTATACGACTATCGAACTCTCAATTTTCCCCGGAACAGCTCGATAGAAGGCTAGGGTCATACGACAACCGTATCTAAACAAATAAGTAGTGTTATAGTTAGCTTGACGGACTAGCATAATAGATGTAAGATTAAAAGTGAAATAACTGACTTTATTTGACCTCTATCTGTTACATGTTTTCATACTAAATTGACATATGACGACGCAAATACCCAAACTGAACAAAGATGGGACGCTGGCAAAAATTCAATGATAGATAAAGCGATAAATGGATGGCAGATGAAATACTTATGAAAAATGCAAAAGAAGTTTGGCTAGCAGAGAAATGCAATAAAAGTCGATTAACTGAAATGCCAATATTACTAATTTGACCTACATAAAACTACGAAAGAAACTACCAATGTATGTAAGCCAAGAGGAAATAAAATTATCACAGATTATAACCATTTAACCACCCTGGATGTTGATGATATATCATGTCTAAAAGTTCCTCAAAATGTAAATTGTTTAGTTTTAGCTGATTCCGATAGGTTTATGGATCTTCCACAACCAATTCTCAAAGTAGACGTCATGTGCCATGGATATAGACTTAAAATCTACGGCCAGGTGCAGCAATGCAATATCATCAATGATTTTACGTGACACCATTTTACACCATAATAACTATTCTACACGTTTCTCCTCAATATAAACCTTTTTGCTTTTCAACTCATTTCGAACTATGATTGAACGACCCAAATCATTCAACCCAGATCGACCCTTGAAAACGCGCCTTTAAATAACAAAGCAGATAGCACATGTCCCTGTCGTACTCTGTGTCGATCTTCGAATTTCTAACAGTCCTAAGCAGTGCTATAACAGTGAATATAAAGGAGGACATTACGGTGGAAACAGGACCAACTATCACGACCGAAGAGGCTATAAAATCTAATTTTTAAACAGTTGTAATAATAAAACAAGCCATTGTTAGGAACCAATCTTTCTTTCACCTATCTTTGTTTTATTTACTTTCTTTAATCCTAGTGTTTCAGCAGGGAAGTATAATGAGATTTTACTAATCAAACTAAGTAATTATATCATATTGATTTTTGATAGCTTATTTCTGGCTTTATTATTTGTGTTTTCTTTTCTATTTTTTGTTCTGAAGCAGAAGTCTAAACGAGTTCCAAATATTCATTTTAATGCATAACCGTTAAACTAAATTTGTACGGACAAATTAAAATAATAATATTGAAAGTTAGATTACCAAAATAGGCCCTTTTCATTTCTTGCAGTTCAAGTATTCTAATTTAATTCGAATTCCTAAGTGAAAATGTTTAACGTAGCTCCCTGCTGATTGGTTTTCTCTGTTGCTCCAGATTTCAGCTTCGATAAAGAAGTTCACAACGAAGGCGGCTTTACTCGGATGTTTACAAACAGAAAAGAGTTGCTGAAAGCAGTACAAGTTTTAAAAATGTGTTTGCGCAGAATGGCGGGCAAATAAAGGAGATATATATTTTATCGAATTTAGATTATAGCAGTTTTACAGTAATGAATAATATATGAAATAATTTTAGATTATTCAAAGTTTAAATTAGTGATTATGTAACTGGATAAAAATACACTAAGACACCGTACATGATATCTCATTGTAATTTGACCCCTTTTCTATTTTGGTGAATATTTAAAATATCACAAAAGGGTAATTACAAAAGTTGTGAGGACTTGTCAATATATTTTTAAGTAATATTGTAAACTAGAAAGCGTAATAACAAAAGAACACTCAGTCTAATGTTTGAACTTGATACTTGACATTGAAAGATCAAATATTATGAGTATTATCTAAACATGTTTTAAAAACAATCAGTCAAATATCAACAAAATTTAGTATAAAAGAACGGGCAAATCAAGTAGACGATAACTTATCTGGTTGAGTAGTTCCCTTTTAATTAAGGCAAAACGCTCCTCCTGTAAGCTCAAACCCTCCCGATCCTGATGATCTGGTTAAGTAATTCCCTTTTAATTAAGGCCAAACGATTTTCTGGTGGCCAGGGTCAAACCTCCCGACCTTGACTATCTGGTTACGTAGTTCCCTTTAATTAAGGCCAAACGCTTTTTTGGTACCAAGGTCAACCTCCCGATCTTGACTTTCTGGTTAAGTAGTTCCCTTTTAATTAAGGCCAAACGCTTCTCTGGGAACCAAGATCGAACCTCCTCTATAGTGATGTCAGTGTAAAAGTAAAGTGTAAAAGTAACGTAAAACTTAAAGTAAAAAGTAAAGTGAACCATAGATAAAAGTGAAACCTAATTAAAGCATACCAATATAACTAAAACGAATTATAACGCTCATAACAATTTAAACTAAAAGTAAACTCAAGGGAGCCGAATAGGTCGAGTCCAGTCAGTCCTCATCGAATGGTCATGCGTTCTACGCTATTCTAGTAAATTGTATTCAAACATAGTCGTCATTCTAAGTGCATTCCTTCCTGTATCTGGAGACCAATATACATACAGTTTGTTTCGAATTAAGCGAGTCGTTATTCCATCTGATATACAACCCCCAGCTCAAGGAGGAACGCCTTAAGTAATCTCACTCAGTAGTACGCACCAGGGAAGCGCCCAGAATCCTCTTTGACAATATAATTAATTAAACATCTAAGATTCTCGGTACTGACCAAACTTGATTAATTCCTGAAATCTGGAATACTACTGCTACTAAACAACTCTCGAGAGCCGTCAAAAGACTAAAACCTGGACTAAAACATAACAATGTGAAGAAAAATAAACTACAGTTCTCTGA
>MU185654.1:94364-107501 GCA_016904865.1 Pissodes strobi | reverse complement strand
ATGGGTGTATAGAGAAACAATATAAATATATCAGAAAAAAGAATAAAATAATAAGTTGTAAAAAATCCTTGCGAGCTTGGTTCAATCATCTCAGAAGGTGCACATGTCAGCAGTCCCTCGAGTACCCTGAAAACAGTGGAATCGCTATCCTGGTATACACCCGAAGCATTCAAGTTTTTCAAGAAACCAAACCTAAAAAACAGAGGAATGCTTAAGGCAAAATAATAAGAAAAAGGCTGAGCAAAGGGTAATACAATTGCAAACAATATTTAAATAGTGGAAGGTATATACAGTCGGACGTAATTTGAACAGCAGCAGCGAGACACTTAATATCTGACAAAAAATTAATAACAATAATAATAATAATAAAATAAATATTAAGCAATGGAAATTAAGCAAAACTTATCGAAGCCAGCAGGTCGCAAGGACTCGTAGTGTTCTTATACCATACTTCTGTAAAACATTACATTACAGTAATAAGACCAATAATAATTAAGCTTCACACAATTCTTTTCCATATCAAATTTGCAGTAACACAGGTCACCTACAGAGTGGAATGAATAAAATAACATTTCTATAAAACTTTTTTTCCTTAAAATGTAGTACAATGTCAAATAGGTCAAAGATGCTAACCTCACCCCTCTGCTCTGACTAAGTAAGGAACTCTCGATGCTCTACCAATCATTTGCATTACATAACAATCCGCAGTAAATATGTATATAGTTATGGAAAGAAGGGATAGATAAAAAGGCAAAACTAATGTATAAGATAGTAAACCTATGTAACCTAAAGTAATGTATAAGATAGTATAATAGTAAAACTTACCAAACATATCCATAGGATTCTGTTACATTCGTTACAAACTAGGAAGTAGAACTATCGGCAGGAGCAACATGGAAATCGTTCCCAGACAAGACAGCTTACGAAGAAACAACCCAAGTCACAGAGGCTTTCACGTCCTTCATATACCTAGAAGATGGAGAAAATTGTAAAAGACTAAAATATACGTAGCAGTAGATACCAAAGTAGATATCTAATAAACAGCAGGAATACATAACATTGATAAATTTATCTTGTCAATATTCAAGCCTCACATGAAGTACATGGCGAAAAAGGTCATTTACCCTGACCACGCCTTTTCTAACCTCAAACTCAGCCACGCGAAATGTTTCCAAGAAATTCAAACTCATGCATCAAACACCCTTGGATTAGAGTTTTATATGCTCTTGCATGTATTCTCATTTTCAAACAGGCCAAAGATTATGATTATAAGAAATAAAACGCTTACCTCTCGTTTCGACGTATCTGCCAATATTCTTATATCAGGCAACTTCCTGGTCACATTGAAAAAACTGCATTTGGCAGAAGCATAAAACCGACCATAAGGTGCAAAAATCGACCACAACTCATCGCCATTGTATCAATTTAACACATTTTAATATAATTTATTTGATCTAGGCGATACACAACGCAACAAACTCCACCGTCATCGAAGAAAGAAATTGCAATCACAGCAATTTTGTCAGTGGTCAGAAAGTTAGACGTCGACCGTCGACGACAATTTGACAGAGGACAGGAACGAAAACGAAGCAAAACTTCTGGGCGAATACTCGTTCAAGTAGAGATGGGACAGACATATCGATACTCAACAAGGGCCATGAAGCAAAGATGGATACTCTTTCAGCAGTATTCAAAGGGCGCTATCTAGCCACCAAGAAGTGAGGGACAAGCCAGAAGAAAGAAAATATTGTAGCGTAAAGTATAAGATACATTTTATTTATTAATGTTACATTTTAGGATAATTGACAGTACGATATTTCATGGAACTAAAATCTGTAAATTGTGTACAGATAAACATTTTTAAATATAAACATGGTCAGCAAGCATAAACTAGTCCGATAATTTTCCATGTAATAGATATGGTAAATATAGTTGGGAACTATTAAAAACAGGATCGACTTATTTGAATTAAGTAATGTAAATAATTATAAGTGCTATAAACTATCTCCCTAGTAACTCTAGAATTAGAATTGTTCAGCAGCTAGTTCAACTAGTGGGGGAGATGGACGCATTCCCTGTTAGCTGTAACTATAGCAATTACGCAAACAGGCGTTGATTGTCGAAGAGGCGCCTATTTGACAGTCAACGGTAAAGTATAGTTATTTCAAATATGCAAAATACTAAGTGGGGAATTATACACTTTACTTGTTCTCTGTTAATCTAGAATTAGAGTTAAGTATAAAATTTCAAAGACAGTTTATAAAAATATGTTTTTCTTTATTTTATGTACCAAGCACCAGTGGATGTCCATACTAGTCTCTCCAGCAGGCTCTTACTTATGATACCCTCAAAACAGTTTAAAGGTATATCAATGCTAAGACATATAGACTGCAGTGGAGGCTAGAGGGAGTTACTAAGGATCAGCCTGGATCCAGACAGTAACAAAACCACTGATGGATATTTTTTTATGTTCTATAAATTGTAATATCACATAATATTATGCGGCAAGTTTTTTCAAATTGAGGTCTTTCTTTTTTGAACTATAGCAGTCGCATTAATGTTGGGGACCAACATTTTAGAGGGCGGGGGAACGTGTAATCTACTAAAATGCATAAGCTACTAAACAAATATCACCCTGTCGCAAGTTTGAACTTGAACTTGGAGATGGTTTTATAAACATTAAAGGCAAACTATAAACAACGCGAGCAATCAACGGGAGCGACTTTAAACCTTATGCATGAAATGATCATCATTTTGTTTTATATAATTACGCTACCGAACCCTCAGTTCGGCAGACTTTAGTCTCACCTCCAGCTCTCAAGGTTAGTCACTTGACGACTGCCTTCTGGGTTCTCTCCGCTCCTAAAGTTAGTCATACGACTGCTTTAGGTTCCATTCCTTTCCTTCTAAACCTGATACCGGTTAGTCACTTGACGACTGCTAGGACCAGGGGTTGCACAACCTCCATAGTAAAGTCTTGACAAGAAGTTTGTCAGAGTGTTGAGAAAGACAAGTGTCTAAATAGTCAGTTAAAAAGTTTAGTGAAACCTCTTAGTGCTCTTAAATAAAACCCAACCCTTAAGAAAAACTATAAATTATAAGACAGTAAACAAAGACCTATAAACAGTACCTCAAATCGAGAAAACATGCGCACCGTAGTAATCGGGTATAATAGAATCTCATTTTTCCTGACCAATAATTGTTGTTAAAGGTTTATCGTTAATACATTGTTATTGTTATAAACTAAACGTGCTTACTTTATCATCTCTTCTTACCCCACGTAACGCGATCCCGGTCTACCTCAGTTACCCCCCGGCACGCTAAACAAGGCGTGTCCTCACGAGTAGAACATCCAGTGGTAGAATAAAGGAAGCATTGAGACCCCGTCATTGTACTAGTCGCGACGAGGCTCTTCTCTGAGAAGTTATTCTTTAAATAAACGCGCTACCCCCTAAATTACTCTTGACAATATTTAATCTTGAAATTTGCGTTCTTTTAAAGGCTGTTTATATAAAGTAATTTTTGTTACAGCCTATAACCCAGTCGTTTAAACACACAAACACAGAAGACAACAGCAGAAATCAGCAGCTGCGTTTAAAATTGTACAGTTCAAAAAGAAAAGTAACAAAACTTCAAAAAAAGTCAGTAATCTTCAAAAGGTCACTAAATAATTACATAACAAAATATTGATTTCCATTGATGCTTTAGGGACTTTAACGAAATCAATTTCTGGAATTCCATTAGCAATTTTGAGAAGATGCATGCAGAATATCCAAAACCTAATAAAAACAAGAAGTAAACTAGGACACAATTTCCGTGCTCGTGCGATAAAATATGGTCTTTTAAAACTAGTATCTAAATATACTATTTTAGGGGAAATGCATTGTCACCTACTATAACATATGGTAAAACTTTTTAGTATTCCTTATAACATCGTCGGAGGGAAAATTGATTGTGCCCATTTCCATATGCTGGGATAGCTTACATTTGTAAAATACTCCTCCGTCTGACATTCGACCGGGTGATCCAATATTAGCATATGTTATACAGTAATCGGCGTCACATAGTCACCTAATGCCATTAAATTTACGCTAAATGTCGATTCATAATAATTGAAAATTTCACTACCACCATTTACTGGTGCTTGTAGAATCACATGCTTCTCGTCAATGGCTCCACAACAATGTGGAAAATGGCCAGGGGAGGGGGGAGAAGGAAAAACTTAAATAATTGAAATCTGGAGAACGGGAAGAGGTACGGGGTCGAAATTTTTATGGTAGGTGCGCCCCATGGGGGGCCACCTTAGACCATACGGGGGGACCGAGGCTCTAATTTAAGGGGGGATTTTGGGGGGAAACCCGTTTTTTTCCCGTATCTCTGCAACGAAGGCTCGGACCGAAATTCTGACAAACAATGAGCCCGCTTGTTGAAGTTGTCACTTCTGTCGTGCGGTGTTACGCACACGCCATTTTTTTTCTATTAGAAAAGAACCAGTCTCCGAAACGACCAGCAAAGTGAAGTAGTGTGAAGCGACCAAGGAAGGAGCAAGATCGTGCGGATATGGCATTCAAAGTGCTTTTAGCAATCAAGCGAGATGAGTGCACCGTATATGGCGAACTCCTTGCCATAAAGTTACGAAAGCTTAGCTATGCACAAAATAGATAATATCATGTTTGATCTGACTGTCGATTCATCGTTGTTACCGTCACCAGGTCATACTCTTCCCACTCATCTCATGTTATTGCCACACCTCTGCCTTCTCCTGGCTCTCCATGTGCACAGTATTCCCATCAATCGCAGCCTGTCATTGCCACACCTCTGCCTTCTCCTGGCTCTTCATGTGCACAATCACAGCCGACATCCAGTTTTTATGAACAGTCGAACAGTCGCTGCATTACTCTGCAGCCACCTTCCGCTGTAAATGAAGCTTCACAGCAGCTGTAATATCGCAATCTAGCTCACAGGATATTTTCCAAACACAAAACTGTCAGTCTACAAAACACACCAATGAGCAATCCCAATGTTTAGCGGAACCTGAAGATGAAATATCTCACTGGTATCAGTAAACCTGGTTCATGTTATTTTTTGGTATTTGTTAATACTTAGAATTATTAATATATATTTTTTTCTTTAAAACATTTTTCATTATTTTCATAGCATCTATCATGTTGTCCATTTAAATGTTTTTATCATAAAATATTAAATATACTCACCTTTAAATGTTCTGATAGTGTAATAACAAGTGCTTGGCATACTTCTGGCACTATCACCGATATTATTTGGGGATAAATTTTGAAGAGGAAACTTAAGCTTTGATATGAGTCGCCAGATGCCAAATATCTTACCCTACAGCTAGTCTTTCTTTTGCTGGTATGGATAACCTGAATTCTGTGTCCTTTTTCTGTATTTGGGGACCAATTTTATTCAACAGGAACTCAAAGTCTTCATAACTGATCTTGCAAAAGTTATGAAATTTGCCAGACGGTTCCTTAAGCATATCCACGATCACGATAGTACAGTTGTACCTACAAATGGGAAATACATAAATCAGTTCGTACAAATTTGCCTTTAACTTTAGTTGCAATGCGTTTAATTAATAATAAAAGATGTATTCTTACCGAGATCTGCTTTTATATAAAGACTGGGTCCACCATTTTCTTTTTTTTTTTCTCTTTTTATTTGAATTCGAAATAACCACATAACAAGCTTGAGCTGCAGCGAGAAGAAACAGGTCTTCTTCTTCACAATTCATTCTTACTAACGACATTAAAAAAACACAAAATGTTTGTTTTAAACAGTAGATAATAACCGTAGTAAACTTGACCAGTATATTTTTATTCTGACATTGAAGTTTTTTAGGCGCACTTCGCACAATGGACGAATTTTCATGCATCATCGGAGCGAAGTGAATCAACGCATAATGAGTAGGATGTAATGCGTCGGATGGTCGATGCGAGAATTGACGAAATGAACCGACGAATCGCATTAACGAAACGAATCTACGAATAGTGAGTAGCCGGCTTAAAGGAAGAAATGAGGAATATTGGCTAGCGATTTTCGAAAATGCCAGGACCTATACAACAGGACTGAAAAATGTGGATGGCAGCAATCTTTACCAGACCAAGAACAAAACAACATTTTTAGGGTTACTCAGTAATATTAATTTTATCTGGGCATTTATCGAGACTATGTTAAGGATGCAAAAGCATTGAACTACATATTGACATACAAAACAAGTCAAGATCACTTGGAATTATTTTCTTCAAATACACGCTGAGTATCGTCTAACGACTATATATTTAAGTAATAAATTAAAATATGGGTACATATTTACGTCGAGAAATGGGTGAAACAATAACCCCACTGCTTTCCAGTTTTACTGTTCGTATAAAAGGTTGACAATGAACTTGGACACAAAAGTAATTTAGGCAACTGCACAGCACTAGATGATATAACAATTCTAAATATAACTTCAAAGAGAAATCAGCCCCTACTCATAGTAAACAGCATTGACGACATCAGCTTGATAACGAAATATAGTCTCGATTTACGAGATACGGTGGAGTTTGCCTCCTATTGCGCAGACTCCGTGGCTGCTTGTTCTGTTTACATTTTTCGATGCTGTGAGGCTTATTGTTATTCCATAGTATATATTTAGTTCAATGAACGCAATAGGTCTAAGTATCTGAACTATGACATCGCAGAGCGTAAAATGTATGATTTGTAAGAGTGAAAACAATTATGTTAAGGTATCTTTTGGATGTTTCAAAAGTATTTTTCATAAACATTTTAATCTACGTAGAAAACCAGAAAAAAAAGACACATGCAGCAAAGCAACAAAAGGACTAGAAAAGGACAATGCGCAACAAAATTTAAACCGTAATTTGAAGCAGCTGAGATATCAAGAAACAAAATGCAAAGTGATTTTAAGATAGCCAATTAGAGCGAACAACTTCCAACAGTCCTATTCCTGCAAATCTTGATTTCTATAAACAACAACTCTTTATAATGAGAATATACAATGTGCTTTATTTGGAAGGAAGGAGACGCCGGAAGAGGAGCACAAGAGGTAGGATCATGTCTACAAGGATTTATGGAAATTTTCTTGGAACGGAATACCGAAACTCTGATAATGTAGTCAAATACACTAAAAAATAAAACAATCTTAATTGTCTTATTCATTGGTTGGTCTATTTTTATTATTATTATAAATCTCGCTTATTAAAAAATGTTGCGGTTAGTAATTCTAAGAATAAAAAAATCGATTGGGCTGCTATGCTTTTACATCCTATTGATAAAATTATGTATTGATCCTAGAAACAGATTCAATAACTAATATTCATAATATCAATGTTGAGTTTAACTTTTTTAAATGGCAACCCCCGTATATTTTTGCATATTTGAATTCTACGAAAAATTCTAAACACTTTTTATGTAGGTTGTATTATAGCTAGAGTTAATAGATTTTGACTTATGAGACTTTAAAATTTATCCTATTTTGACATTTATTTGCATTTTATAAGAAAACAACATGTGCTACGACCAAAACAAATGGTGCAATTTATACGTCAACCAAGGCGCTCTAGGATGGCAGAATAAAAAACTTGAAATTAAGTGTTTTAAAAAATTGATATTTTTGATATGTTGATTTTCAAGTTTTCATCGATTTTTGCATGAACACGGTTTAACCTACAGCCATGAAACTTTTACTACCCAATCTTACTTTTTTGTCTTCTTTCCATTTCTATCCTTAGTTTTTATTTTCAAACAACGGATATTATTTTTTATTATGCTTATTGGACCCATAAAAATGCTATTTAGTGGTTGGCTTTTATTAAAATAAAAATAATCATGTTTAGCCAGGACACAGGTTGCTATGGATTTTAAAAACAATTGAATCTTGGTAACTTTTATCTTGCCATTTTAAACAGATTGCAAAGAACTTTTAGTCTATATAGTACTGGTGGAAGTTTTATAATTACACACATTCTTCAGATTTTTAAAACTTCCACCAGTACACTGCAGAGGGAGTACTAGTTTTACATCTTACCGTTCGTCTAGAACGATGCTGATTGATATGGCTTGCATTTGAAATTTAGATTCGGGGCATTTACTGTTATTATTGTATTGTCGATATTCACAGTGGACGGACGTTTTTACTAAGTTATTGTGGTACTACGATCCGGCTCTCAGTGTCGTATGCGAAATAACGTATACCGTTACCGTTATCGGAAAAATAGCGGGAAAGTGTACTAAGGCATACTTTAAGACTGTGCAAAGTTGTGGACATTATCGAAATAACGTTTACCGTTATCGTTAACGGAAAAGTGCATAAAGACAAACAATAAGTCTGTATAAAGTACTGGATATTGGTGAATAACGTATTGCGTTAACGGTGGTGTTACCGTTATCGTAAATAACGGACAGTGATAAAGATCGTATAGGACTAGAACAGTACGCTATCGAATAGCGTTTAACGTTATCGCTAGCGGATAAATAGCGGTAAATGTACCCTTTTGAGCTATAAATATTTGGACACATAGTAGACATTATTGAAATAACTTTTGCGAGATATTGTTATCGTTAAAATTAACGGTATTGACATTAACTGTAAGGCCGTATAAATTGTTAATATTGTAAATAGTGCAACAGGGTGCTGGCCATCTCTAAGTGTTATCTGAGTTATTGGCGTTACTACATGCGCAAACATAGCGGATAGGCCTCCGATGACGCCCAAAACCGGGGGAGGGACACCCCCGGCCTCATCCGGAGCTGTTAAGAAAATCAGTATCGAAAAGAAACATAGCCAATCGGGAAAAAGGCTAACTGACAGGAGTTCTGGGGAGCTGAACATAGAGGAAAGTAATAAAATTATAAGGAGGGAAGAAGACAAAAACGTTGAAAGACACACTTCCAAACATGAAGATAATAGAGACTACAAAAGATATTACGAAAAAGGTCTTGAGGAAATAAACGTACTCAAGAACAATTACAAGAAGTTAGAAGATGAAAATGATACATTAAGGATTAAAGTGCATGAAATAGCTAACGAAATAGCTAGTGAAAAAGCAACTGAGGAAATAAGCGTACTCAAGAATAATTATAAGAAATTAGAAGATGAAAATGATACTTTAAGGGAGAAGATGCACGAAATTGTTAGTGAAAATGCGACCATGAAACAGGAAATGGGCATACTAAAAGCACTATTGGAAGATATGAGAGAACAAATGGATGCAAACCTGAAGGAAAAATTAAACACTAAACAGACTCAAGACAAACAAGATAAAAACTGGCCTCAGCTTGGTAACAAGAAAAGCGCTAGGATAGCGCAAGAGCAGGACATGGATGAAGATCAAGCTGATGAAGAGACATATGCGCAGAAAGCAAGGCGTGTTCCCCCTATTATTATCCAGGGGAGTAAAGGGTGGATCAATACCAGAAATGAACAGCTAGAAAATGGCATTGAATTTGAAAGTGCGAAGGTCATGGGGGACAATACTCGTATCTTCTTAAAAAAGCCAGAAGATTACAGAAAACTTACACAGCTTTTAAATAAAAACGAGAAACCTTTCTATACCTATAATATGGATGATGATAAGAAGACCCATGGCGTCTCACATGACTTGGATACAGATATTGATGCAGATGCTATCAGAGTGGAGCTTAACTTCTTGGGCTTCGACGACGTGGAGGTCTCAAGGATGTATTCGCTCAAAACAAAGGAACAACTACCTATGTATATGTTAAAGACCCTTAATAACCACATCCTAAAAGTCAATAGACTTATGAACATTGTAATAAACATCGTACGTCGAAGAAGATCTACAGGACCAATGCAATGCTACAGATGTCAGCGTTTTGGGCATGGTCAGAGATACTGCCCCAGGCCCAAACGTTGCGTTAAGTGTGCTGGGCCGCACGATGGAAGAGACTGTACACTAACAAAACCAACGGAAGGGGCAATTAATAGAGCGAAATGCGCCAACTGTGGAGAGTCAGGTCACCCTGGAAGTTTCAGGGGGTGCCCCAAGTATAAAAGAATAAACTATCCAGAACAACCCAAAATGTAAAAGGAAACTGAGACAATCAAAAGGGATATCCAAAACATGGGAAACACTAACGCTAAAAAGGGCGATGATATGAAAAGAGCCAGTAAATTCATGCAGGACCGAAAAGCCCTCATTCTTCAGTTCAATGGCTAGTTTTAACATAGCTTCATGGAACGTAAACGGCCTCAGAGCACGGAGGACTGAGGTCGATCTATTTTTAATCGAACATAAACCTATGGTACTAGCCATACAGGAAACTATGCTTGCTCCAGACCACAGGATTTCTTTTGAGGACTACACCGTGTACCGGGTCGACGGAAATCCTGTACCGGATCAAGGCTTACCAATTTTAGTCCGCAAAGACATCCCAAATTATTTAATTGGAAAAAATTAAAACACTAAACTGAATAATATGACAGTAGTTATTGCTATTCAAAATATTAAGATAAAAACTGTCTCCATCTACAGAAATCAATGTAACCCTCTAACTGCTACAGATCTAAGGATTTTAAAAGCTGGAAACATGCCGGTTATCCTTATCGGAGACTAGAACTCTAAATCTCCGGCATGGAATAGTTTTAAGAGATGTCCAAATGGCGTAAAATTAGAAAACATTGTATTTGAAATGAACTTAACTGCAATAGGACCTAATACTCCTACTCATGTCCCATCGGCAAATGGTAATCCTGATATATTGGACTTCGCCATTTTAAAAAATGTTAACAGAGTGTGTAAAATAGAAACGATACCAGAGGGCTCTTCGGACCACAGCCCAATCATGCTCATCTTAGGAAATGACCCTATAGGAAAAAGTATTAAAAGCAGGACTGTTACAAACTGGGTCAGTTATAAAAAGTGTCTTCAAAATTCCTTAACTGCTCCTAAGATTAAAACAACTGCGGATCTCGATAACTACGCATCAAGATTGAATGATTGGATATTGAAAGCTTATAATGAAAACTCCACCAAGACGAACATCCCAGAGAAATCAATTAAGAACTTACCAATTAAGCTACAAAACATAATCAGGATAAATAGAAAAGTCCGTAAAATATACTCATGTATGAGGATTGATGTCATCAAAGGCTTATTAAATGCTCACTCCAGGATTATGAAAGAGGAGCTTAAAAATTATAGAACCAGAAAATAGGAAGAAAAGCTTAGTAGGCTCAACACTAAGGACCATACCGTATGGGGTCTCCTCAAAGGACTTGGAAGAAAACCATTTCAGATACCACCATTGCATTGACTAAATGGCATGGCCTACTCAGACGACGACAAGGCTGAAGCATTTGCGGATACCCTAGAGCGCACTTTCACCATAAACGACTTTGACGAAGATGACCCGACTTATGAACGTGTCTATAAAATCTACAGACAGGTAATAAATGCTAAAGATCCTGTTGAAATTACTAGTTTTGTGTCTCCCGGTGACGTTAAAAACATAATCAAACACCTTAAAGTAAAAAAGGCAGCCGGAATAGATTTGATTAATCACAAGATGTTAAAGGAGTTCCCCAAGAAGGGTTTTGCATTTATAGCCCAAATGGTAAATGATATGATGACGCTTTGCTTTTTCCCAAGAATCTGGAAAAAGGCCTGTATTTTTATGATTCCTAAACCTAACAAAAATCACACTTTCCCGGATAATTATCGGCCAATTAGCCTACTACTAGTTATTGGAAAGATGGTGGAGAGAGCCCTTAAGCAGAAGCTAACAAACATCATTGACGACCTCAAAATCACTCCGGCTGAACAGTACGGATTTAGAGCGAAATATAGCGCTGAACAGCAACTACTTCGAACAACAGAATACATATCTGAATCCATAAACATCCAGAAGGCGGTCGGCGCCATATTCCTAGACGTCGAGAAGGCGTTCCACCGTCTATGGCAGCAGAGTTTAATCGCCAAAATGGTTACCTACGGCATACCGATGCCCTGGTGTCGGTTAATTGCAAATTACTTGGAAGGCAGAAGCTTCTGCGTGAGAATTGGAAATGTATTATCTACTTATAGAATGGTTAAAGCAGGAGTCCCACACGGCTCCGTGCTTGGACCACTTCTGTATAACTTATTTACTAGCGATTACCAGCCTCCAAAGACAACTTTCATGGGTTTATACACAGACGACACCGCCTTCTTGTACAGAAGCGGGAGCACTGATATAATAAGTCGAGAATTACAAAAGACATTGAATACCTTCCAAGACTGGACCTGCAGGAATAAAATAAAACTGAACCACAATAAGACTCAGGCCATGCTTTTCCAGAAGCGATTACTCAACACCGGATGAATTCTCAAGGTGAATGACCAAGATATTGTATGGGTCAAAGAAGCAAAATATCTCGGACTTACTTTTGACTCTAGACTAACCTGGAGAATTCACGTCGAAAACATTAGAAATAGAATCAGAGCTGCATCAATCGTATTGAGACCAGCTATAGGAAAACTTAGTACCATAACTATGGAGACTAAACTAAACATAATCAAATCAATAATTAGACCTCAAGTCACATATGGTGCTGCTATATGGGGAGTCGCAGCAAAAATAAACATTAAAAAACTAATCTTCACTGAAAATAGAATTGTTAGAAACACAGTCGGAGCGCTATGGTACATAAGAAACAACGATCTCTTTAATGATATTAAATGGACGCCACTACAGTATCACCTGCAGAAGACTATCCAAAATTTCTTTTTAAGAGTAACCACACATCCTTGCCCTGAACATAGGAGGCTCACGGAATATGATCCCGTACAAGAAAGACCTAGATCAAGATACTATAAAAGGCCTAAAGATTCCCTTGATCTGTTCAAAACCTTATATGAAGACGTCACGTCGTAATTTAGGCTATATGCATATTTATATATAAAGTATATAATAATTGATATATAAACTGTAAATATGTATAATGGGCTTCTTGAAGCGTGACTACAACAAATGGGACACGTAATAATATAGCAATAACAGTTCAAAAGCATGGAACCGCGGGAACAAGTTGTGGAAAGAGCTTTACATAAGCATGGCGGCGGCCTAAAGCCGCGGTAAGGTTTAAACTAAGAAAGGCTGCTGTTAAAAAGGCAT
>MU185654.1:77962-89364 GCA_016904865.1 Pissodes strobi | reverse complement strand
ACGAGTTAGCGTGACTTCTTGTGTTACGTTTGACTCACTTCTGGTTAGGTTTCTGATAGGCCCTTGTCGCGATTCTGGTTGCAGAATTTTTCTATGTTTGAAGATATCAGTGCAATACTAAGTAATTAGGTCCTGATTGGACACCAAATTATTATTTTCTTCTAAACGCTATCTCCGCTAACCATAACTTTTAGTTGACTTAACTTAATGGTCCCTTTTTAACTTTTTATTGCCAATTTAACCTCGCATGTTGAATTGCAAGGTTTGAATTCTGGATTTTGAATTTTAAATAATACCCAAATAATATTTTCCTTTTAACGCTATCTTAATTAAAGTTAACTTACAGCTAACTTAACTAAATAATCGCTTTTGGAATTGCTAAGCTTGAATTTTGAATTTTTAATTTTTAAATTATATCTTCAACCAGATTCGCCTGAATCCATTTTGGCACTATACTTCCCGCAGTCCAAAGGAAGTCAGCTCTGTAGCTGTACGGACAACTGGCTCGGGAGACACTACAAAAAAAAAAATTTATAGGATGGGAATTATTGATCAAATCAACCTCGAATTTAACCATTATATTTACGCACTGTTATCGTGTACTTTGATTTTGCTTTTGTTGGCGCGGTTATAGAAGCAGTTGGGTTCCGGTCAGCCTTGCGGTGTTCCCCTGAATAGGAGTTCGGAGAGAGAAGTTGGTTTAACCATGGTAGCTCCGGGAATAAACTGAGCTACTGGCATCCCTTTACTCACGCGACTTTAGTAGGTAGGAATTCTAGGTCAGAAACTGATGGTCTGATAGTCTCCGAGCTCCCTCACTGATCTGATTTTTCCCTCCGGTTCTGTCGTTCTCTACTTTCAGCATGTATCGGTCTCCGTCTTACCACTTAAGATCCGGGAGTACGGCGAGGGGTGGAGGAGATGGAAATATTCCCCCTCCGGTGGGTGAGAGCATACCACAAGGGACAGCGTCCAACCAGAACTCCATGCGTGTGCAGACCCCAGTTCCGGTGGAACTCCGGAAAGACGCATCCGTCGGGACGTCCCTGGCTGGTCAGGGGTTGGTAGGGCAACCTACCAGCACTTCCACTGTCCGGTCTGGAGGCGGCCGAGGGGCGCGCGACGGCGACATGGCATCCCTGGTGGGGACTCATAATAGTTCAGATCAAGTTTTTAATAATGAATGTCAATTGCTTTACAATAATACTGAACCTCAAAATGCTTTCACGCTTGACGGCTTGCGAGATTCTTCTACGATACCGGTCGACCCCTCGCGCGGAGGGCGATTCCGGCGATTAACATCTTTGTCAGATCCTGAGAGTCAGCCTAGTGGTGTGCTATTTAAACGTCTAAACAGACATTCGATTAAGCCGGTCACCCAAGCTCAGCAGGGTGAGCGCAATGCAAACTCTTTTCAATCACATGTTACGTTTAATCCTATTGTGACTTTAAATAAAAATGGCACTAGCACGTTGCACACTCAAATTAACTTAGATAAAAATTTAAATGCAATCCAACACGCCCAACTGGCTTCTGGTTCTCGGAATTCTGCTCTGGTTTTACACCAGCCTCAGTTAAATGGCACTCAGAGCCTTTCCAACAAATTAATACAATGCGCTCGCAACCCGTCTGGGCTCGTCGGCAGATGCTATGTCTATGTTAAGAAATCGCTCTAAACAACAGCCTGATGGTGATCGGCGTGAAAGGATGAGACGATCTTTGGTTGATGTTTCCAGGGAGGCTTTCGGTGTACGGAGGCGTGTGATGGGAGGAGTTTCTCCTTCTTCCTCTAGCTCCGGCTCATCCGGCGATGATGATATTGTCCGAGTGGGGTTTGAGCGCCCTGGGGAACGCCCGTATGGATCTGGTTTTGGGGGTATCCGTGAGGAGACGCGGTCTTGCCGGAATGATCTGTCTTGGAATCGTACTTCAAATCTTTGCTCGGATCTCCGATTTCCGAGCGCTGACATGTGCCCGAAGCGACAACAAAGTAGTCAAAGCGTAAATACTCGATTAAGTCAAAATACTGCAAGATTGCCGGATACTTGGGTCACTCGTTCGGGAGATGACCATCCCGACTTTATTAACGAGCAATCCTCAGATCTATTTTTGTCTCAATTGCGGAAGGAAGCCCGGCGACCTAGTGTGATGAATCAAATTGAGGAAAACTTTCAGTCAATGAATCTTGATGAGCCAAATATGGCTATGGAAAATAATCGCGATTTGCGACATTCTTGTTTCGGTGAGGACGAAATTTTGCCTCGGGCATGTCGTTATTACGATTTGCTCCAAATTCCCAGATTAGCGACACTAACGCTTCTCTAGGGTCGGAATTTGTTTCTTTGAGATTGGCCCAAGCCATAGATAGCTTAACTCATAAAGTCGGCAATTTACGTCCAACTCCACCCGCGATAAAGGAAACTTTCGCTGGAGAAAGTTTCCTTTATCGAATTTTTTGGACCATTTAGATAAATATTTTCGAAAATATAATCTTTCTGATGATCGCGACCGGTTACAGGTGGCATTCGACGCGTTGCGTGGAAGCCCCAGGGAATGGTTAGCGCCTCTCAAACATTATCTTAGAACATACGAAGAATTTGTATCTCGACTTTATCAGAGGTATAGCACACAAGAGATAATATGCAGCGGCCGAACTCAATTGTATGGCACTAGCCAGTTGAGCTCGGAATCTGTCGAAAGATTTATACACAGTAAGCGTGCTTTATTTTATAGGTTGAATCCAGGAGGAAGCGAGCATGAGCTAGTCAGTTTAATATTACCACAACTTCGTCCTTCGCTCCGCTCACGCCTTAGGGTAGTGTCACCGGAGTCAGTTGAGCAGTTGCTTAATTATGCAACCGGTCTAGAACGCGATTTGAGGGACGAATTATCAGAGTCTCGTACTAACGTTACGTCAGCCGCCATTCCCGCAAATCACTCAAGTAGTCGCAGTCAAAACAGTTTTAGCACAGGGAATGATAAAAGTTCGCGCCGTAAAAACACTTTTGTAAATACCGATAGGTCGTTTGTTTCTGCTCATACTAGGGCAGAAAATAATTATAATCAAAACCACTTGAATATGGATAGAGCTAGGAATAGGTATAGGGATTTTGATAGGGACTCAAATTACTTTGGACATGTGCATAGTCAGAGCCACAACAATATAGGACCATCACCAAGGCATCCACAACAGGAAACCAATCAGCCACGTAATTTTCAGCGACGAAATTTTAATTCAGACAACTGTGCGGCAAGACCTCCAAACAATAACAACTCGACCCGTTATTCTGAACGCCAAAGCGGCGGCGACTCTCGAGGTTGGTCGAGAGCAACGGGCTCCGACAGCCTCAACCAACATTCCAGGAACGACACCAGGAATCCTCGTGCAGTAAGGGATCGGTGGTCATCTCATTTTGGTGCTAACTTTATCGGTAAAACCCTCGAAAGGCGTCCGGAGGATCCCGACAACTCCCGTTTTGTCAACTCCCGTAAGAAAAACTCCCAAGCAAAAACTATGAAAAAGAGCCACCACAGTAAAGAGTTATCGAGTTCGGAAAACTAAATTCCGGGTCACGTCCTAAGTTAGAACATGGGGGCGTGGCCCAAAGCCCAGCTTTAATCTACAAATATTTTGTTATTCCATCACAAACCTACTATAATTCAGCTCCCTCCGCGGAACCACAGAAGGAACAGCCTACAGCTCCACGTCCAAAAATGAAGAAGGGATGTCCTGTCCAACTTCCGCCAAACACTCCAGGACTTCAAGCGAAGACTTCGAAAATTCGCACAGAGCCCTCAACTCCGAAAGAAGTGAAACTTCCTTCCACTACCGTAGCTAGCATCACTTATAGCAAACGACCCATTATCCCAATTACCATTAATGATGCACCCGTGCACGCCTTGTTGGACTCTGGAACAGATGTCAGTTTAATCTGTAAGCGATATGTGGAGACTTGGATTAAGCCTGGACGGCTAGCTCTGTGATTGGCCGTAAGTGGCCAGGGAGCAAAAACATTGGGTCAAGTAGATATTTCTGTCAGGGTAGGGTCGCACAGAACCACTGTCGACTTCTACGTCGTGAATAACCTCTCAGAACCGGTGATTCTGGGTCGGAAGTTTTTGGAGGACGAACAGGTGATTCTAGATTTTACTCGCAAGTGTGCAAGTATTGGTGCCGAAGATCGGACTACCGTCGCGCTATTGAAGGCTGAGCTTGACGTACCAGTGGAGTTACCAACTCTTGCAGAAGACGCTCCTGCCGAACTGTGGGAGTTGATCAACGAATTTCAAGAATTATTCGAAATAGGCTTACAGCAGCCGACCACGAGAACAACGCAACACAAAATTACCTTAACCAATGATAAGCCCATTAATCGACGTTGTTATCCGTATACACCATTGAAAAGACAAATTCTGTATGACCAATTGGACGAGATATTGCGAACAGGAGTGGTGGAACCATCAACTTCTCCTTACTCATTTTCTCCAGCGTTGGTAATGCGTGAAGGAAAGAAGCCGCGCTTTTGTGTGGATTACAAGCCCCTAAATGAAGTCACGACGGACGAGGCTACCAATCTTTCGAGAATCACGGATGCCGTGAAGGCGCTTAGTCAGGCAAAGATCTTCTTCACTCTTGATCTTAAAAGTGGATATTGGCAAATCCCTCTACATCCAGATAGTAAGCCACTAACGGCGTTCTCCATGCCTGATGGAGCGCCATACCACTTCAACGTAATGCCATTCGGACTAAAGAACGCTCTCAACACTTTTCAACAATTAATGGCTTCGGAAGTCCTCGTCGGCTGGTTGGGGAGATTCGTCCAAGTCTACCTGGATGACATCATAGTCTATAGCGATAACTTCAGGGATCATATGCGTCACCTTCGATTAGTGTTCGAGCGCCTCCGTAATCATAATTTGAAAATCTCAGCCGAGAAATGTCATCTGGCAACAGATTGGGGATATCGTATTAAGGGCGGACTGGTCGAACCACAGCAAAAACACCTGGTTCAAGTTAAATCGTTTCCGATACCTAGGACCAAGAAACAATTACAATCGTTTTTAGGAGTCTGAGGGTGGTTGAGGGAACACATTCCCGAATATTCGATCATCACAGCGCCGTGAACCGACTTGTTGAGAGGGAAGAATTTCAAATGGACTTCGGAAGGACAGGGGGCCTTCAAAGCTACAAAAGAAGCAGTAGCGGCGGCTAGGATGCTGGGTCGACCTGATTTTTCAAAGACGTTTATTTTACAAACCGACGCAAGTCAAGTGGGAATGTCAGCAGTTTTGTTCCAAGAAGATCCTGATGGAACCAAACATATCATAAGTTACTCCAGTGCTAAGTTCAATAGCGCAGCTAGACGTTACCACATTAACGAACAAGAGTGTCTTGCTCTGGTATGGGCTACCAACCTCTATAGAGGATACTTGGAGGACAAGCCATTTATAGTCAGAACCGACAGCCGTTCATTAACATGGCTTAATAAATTTAAGGACATACGTGCCAAGCTTACTCGATGGTCATTGCAGTTACAAGAATTTTCTTTTAAACTTGAGCATGTGCCAGGGAAGCTGAACTGTTTGCCAGACTTTTTATCACGAGAGCCGGATCCATGTACTGTCTTTGAGGACAAACCTGACGATGGTCGCCTGGTGGTTTCGGAGGCAGCTTCGGCAGCTTCTGTTACAGTGGGAGAGCTATACAACAAAGTTATAGCGGCCCAGCGTACGAGTGGCCAGATTCGCAGGACTATTAACGCAGTTGAAACTGGCCAGAATGTTCCCGAAGAAGAACGACGGCCGGGGTTGGCCGTACTTCTGAGAGACTTCGTGGTAGTTGAGGGAAGTCTGTATACACGCCGGCCAGGGGGTTATGCGTTGATTATGGCTAGGAACTTGGTGTCATTAGTCCTTCATACTTACCACGATAAACCTGACGCCGCGCATGCGGGAATAGCTGAGACGGTTAGAGCCATCCATATCTGCCCATTATCACTGGCAATGGATGCATCGGGACATAATTCAACATGTAAAAAATTGTATCGTGTGTTCAATTGCAAAACCCAATTAACGACAGAGAGCTGCTCTGCTTCATGCAAGAACTCCAACTAAGCCGTTTGAACTTGTTTCACTGGATACACTCGGTCCACTTCCTCAAACCTCTGAGGGTTATCGATATATGCTCGTCTTCGAGGACGTGTTTTCGCGTTGGATACAGGCTTTTCCACTCAAGGACATCAAAGCCAAGGGAATCGTGGAGATCTTGGATTTTTACTGCTTTTCTGTTTTCGGTGCACTAGCCGCTATGGTTTCTGACAACGGAGCTCCATTTGTCAGTAATGCGATGAAGAACCTTTGCGAAAGGTATGGAATTTTGCAGCTGTTCTCGGCTAGCTATCATCACCAGGCAAATCCAATTGAACGCCGGGTGCAGGAACTAAACAAGGTACTCAGAATTCTCCTGAGAAGACGGTCCCAAAGATTATGGGCACAACAACTGGGAACTGAGTGCTACGCAGACGCCGTAACGGAGCAACTGGGGAGTCCCCGTCTATGGTGCTGCTGGGGTACGAGCTGCCATGTCCGGGCGAGTGGACGACCGCCTGGCAGCGTCAGAGGCATCCGAAGACCGCCCGGGAAAGGGAGCAGTTGAGGAGACAAGTGAGAGAGAGACAAAGAGAATTCCAATCAACTTACCAGAGACATACTTATCCGAGAGTCGTATTTTTCGCCGGAGAGGAGGTAAACATTCGAAACTTTGAAGCAAGACAGTTCGACGACAGATGGAAAGGACCAGGTAGAGTCGTCCGACGTGTCGGAGATCTGACGTGTGACGTATATTTCAGAGGAAAGGAGTCGAACTTCCATGTCAATGATCTGCGATCGGCTCCTATACGCAATTCCACTCCAGATGACAGCTCAGAATCTATTTCTTCGACGGACGAGGATCAACTGCTGGAACGCGCTGAAGGGCCTCCGGCATTTCCAGCCGAATCAGAACCACCTCCGTCAGTGTCGGCAGACGAAGACGAAGCACAGTTGGAAGCTCCGCGACGTCATCCTGAACTGGACACTTCGGACGATCTGGATGCTATTCTTCCAGCTCCCGAAACTCCTGAAGTTCCACGGCAGCCCGCAAGTAGCTTTTTGCCTGAGCCCGATAGCATTGTCACTGAGCAGTTAACTCAGGATGACATTTCTGGTGCCCCTTCTGGACCAATTTCCGTTCAGGCTCAGATCCATAGAGTATGTACGAATGAGGACATGGAGTTCACTCCCGCCAGACTTTCACTTCCTATTTCGGATTCTTCACCATTGTTGAATACTCCAGCGCTTGCTGTGCTAGGAGTTCTCAAGTATTTAAAGAAAGTGTAAAACTTCTGGGTTCCTGATCTGCATGTTTGCTTTTTTTAATTGCTAGTTCTTTCTCTTATTAATTTTGAAAATTTTTCAAATAATATTAGTTACTTATTGAATGTATTTATTCTCATGGAGTTTTCACGCCAGCGGTTTTTAACGAAATGTCGGTTATTCAGAAATGAATTTATTACTGATTGGTCAGTTATTCGAACTGCTTTAATAAACTGTTAATAATTTGTGATAGGCGGTTAGGATTCATTAATCCTAGCTGAGGTTGAAGTCCTTGTGGAGAGTTCAAAGGGAAAGGAACTCCAGTTTTAAAAGTATTCTTGTTGAAACTGGTGATACTAATTGCTAATTATATCTTATCATTATAAACAATTTTAGTATACCTTTTGTAGACCCCACGAAGGCTTATTTTTGGCCATTCTGAATTCTTTAGGAGTAGCTAAACTTAGGTAGTTTTTGCGCAGCGAGGAGGATTAACATTTTCGTCACGATGACGTAATTAAATCTAATCCATAACGATCTCGAGGGACGAATTTGTGCACGCGTCAGGTGTTTTTGGTTCCTCGTGATTGGTTTTTCTGTCGGATCAATTGAACTGATGAAATAGGCTGGCTTTCGACGAATGCTCGCCCTCGAGTTAGCGGGGACACTTCGATTTTCTTTTCATTTCCTTGGGCAGCACTATAGCTTAGCCCTGTGCCGGAAAGTCTAAGGAACCCGCTGACTGCGCGATCCGCCTGGTGGTGGCATGTTGGGAGGAAATGTGGAACCTCTCTCTATTGTTAAACAAGCTATGGCTGCACAGATAAAAAAAGACAAACTGCACAAAAAAATACATATTGCACAAAAAGAAAACACAAAAAAAAAGAAAAAAAAAAGACTAAAATAAGAACAGATAAAATAATGGAGGAGGAAAAGAGCATGCTCCCAGGCAGCCCAGTAGATAGTAGTTAAACCTTATAGGGAAATAAATAACTTTGTAATTGCTACTCTGTAGAATTAGGATATAATTGCGTTCGCGGGGTATGACGCTTGTGTGTTCGCGATAAATGTTTCGGAAGTAACGTAGAGTCAAGTTTTACTTTCCTAATATCCTGGCCTAGATGAGGCCGTTTTGGTCATGGTAAAGTTATCCAAAGAAGAGAGAGGCACTTCTACTTGTGACTCGAAGGATCATTTCTCGAGTTGCAGGGGAATCATGTTCCTGGCAGCGGGGTTGTACTGAGACTCCTCTGATTGAGTATGCCTGAGACGATTTCCTAACCATTCTTTGCGTCCGATCGGGTAGCTCCGTTCAGTTCTCAATTGTGGAGGTGCGTGACCTCTCCAGTGTTTTCCTGCGGGCTTCTCGTTCTGCTTTCGCGGGGATCTGGGAATTCTGGATCCGGGTTTCGTCTGTGAGACGGCCTTCGTCGGGATTTTGTATGCTGGTCTGGCGCAAATTTGTGAGCACCCAGTGATAACATCATTCGCTTGTTCCTTGAACGGCGGGACAGACCCCCTCCGAGTGGTTCTTCTTGTGTCGGTGTTATGTGAGTGCCGAGCGCGGCGGAAACAACCTGATCAATTGTTGCCCCCCGCGTTTTCTTCTACGGGGGAGGGTGTCGAAAAAGCTGCTTTTCCCAATGACGATTTTCATTAATATACTCGCATATGGGTGTTCACGCCTTTCAAAGCCGCGAAGTACGGCATATAGATGGAAATTTAGTTGAATCAAAATGGCGCATTCGCCAGAATCGCAAGAACATAGTTTTCCCGAGGACGCATTTTACCTAGAGAAAGCGACGGTACAGCGGAAAAATTGTGGTACAGACGGAAAGCTGGCACACTTAAATTATCCCTGTGCGAATATAATTGATTTCCGTTGTGTAACAGCGACGCAGGGAGCTTCGGAATTTTTCGTTGGGAATTGCACCCTGGGGGATGAACGGCTGAACCGATTGGAGTGAAACTTTGATTGGGGGCTTCGTATAACCCTGAGCTTCAATATAATGCGGCTTTCGTTTACTGAAAGGCTGCCAGTCGTTTTTTGGAAGAACAGACGCGTGTTTTTGTGCAAAAATTTACGATGCGGAAGAGGGTTGTTGATCGTGCGGAATATCACCTTGGACTGGAGTGGAACTTCCCCAATTGCCGCTGAGCGAGTTTGGTGGAGTTGTGTCCAGAGGGTGTGATGCTGTGTGGCGTTGAAGTTCCCGGAGTAGGACGTTGAAATGCGCTGCCAAGAAGGGCTTTAGTGACGACAGAGGGTCGCGAGTTTTTTGGAGGGGTCAGATCGGTCTTTTATCTCTAATTTCCATGTGCTTTCTGAGCCCGGGTGGAAGATTTTCCCTGAGAAAGTTGTGTTTCCCTAAAGGGCTGCACTTCGGGCGGAATCGGCAGGGTTCGGAAGGGCACCGTGTTTTGAGTGGAACCCAAACTGCGTCGATGCAGATGGCTAGAGGGCCAAGGGGGGAGACGATTCCTATAAATATAGGCCCCGAGATTCATAGAAAATTCGATTCGATTCTTTTGGGTATTTGTGTTTCGTCACTAGTGTTTTAAGCCGTAGAGTTCAGTTCGTCATAAGTGTTGCCGGTCCGTGTCTCTCATAAAATAGTGTTGTACGCCTTGTACCTTATTTTTGTTTCAACGGGTTTAAGTATTAGTTTAAAATAAAGGGGCCTGTCAGTCTAGAGAAACTTTTCGTTGCGCTCGATTCGCGATAATTTTTTAGCCGAACGGACCTTTATCTAATAAGAACCCAGTGAATTGCGAGTGCTTAGTGAATGTATATTCGGGAGACCTTCCAGAAGTAGGAAAGGGTGACTATGACCTCAGAACCCTAACGTGGTCTGAGAGACTTATTATTGCCTTTATTGCGCCATCGATTAAATCCTTAAAATATTTTGCGTTTTCTTATTCAATTGTTCACCGAAAAAGTATTTTTGATTTTTCGAGAATTTCAGCGCAGATATCCGCAAGGCCGAAGGCGTCACTGAGTAGCCGAATAATTTTTTTTTGCAAATCATACAGGCCGTGACTAAAATTGTATTTAACTTATTATTATTATTTCATATTTGGAATAACTACATATATTTATATATAGTTGGTGGATCCGTCATCAAGTGATGAGTTTAGATGTAAATGGCATTATTTTAATTGTGTCCGGCCGGCAAAAAATTTTTTGTTTAGATAGCACATATATAAAGAATAAATAAATAAATTTTATTCCGTATTGGCGTGCTTATCAATTACTTACTGAACTCTACATATGTTTCATATTAGTTAGGCTTGAAATTGTTGAAATTTTAATTATCACTGCGTAGGCCGTTTAGAGGGTGTATAGTAGTTTAGCTTGCAGTACAGAATTTATTATAATTAGTTTTTCTTTTTCTCAATGAGTCTGAAGCTTTTTGAAAAGTATAGATAATATTAGTCGAGACGATTAGAGTGTGCAAATCCTAAATTTCGTCAAGTATTGGAGAATCCAGTAAAGATGTTTTAAGGATAACTTCCAGGAGTAGGAAATATATATATTTTTTTTAAGTTAATAATTAAGATCCCTAGTAGGTTTAATTATCGGGTTGCCCTCGCGTGTACCCGGTTACAAGAACTGCTACAAATGTACTTAATGTTGTGAGTTTCTTTATCTGATAAATTGATTTTGGCTTTTTAATAAAAATTTAATTCAATTTCATTTAAATCCAGTACGTTTCAAAACCTTTGATTTATAATAAAGTTCAGGCTCTTGAGTTTTTCTCTCGCTAGAGTTTTTTTCTTCATAAGCCTGCTTCTCGGAAAATTGCTCGCTACAGCACTAAGTGAATTTTTCTCATATCATTTAAAATAAAATAGTTTTGGTTTACTGAATTTAATTATTAATTAGCTTTTTCTTTAAGCGCTAGCTTGTGTAGGTACAAGCGAACTCCCGCAGGTTAAAATAATTTTCCTGTTTTTAATAATCAAAGAAATCATTCATAGCCATATATCACTAGGTAACTGACGAGTTAGCGTGACTTCTTGTGTTACGTTTGACTCACTTCTGGTTA
>MU185654.1:36059-62962 GCA_016904865.1 Pissodes strobi | reverse complement strand
TCATAATGCCCTTCTTGAACAAATAAAAGTTAATTACAAAAATAAATTAAACGATAAGGAAAAAAAGTTATCTCCGAGACAATTACCGGTTCCGTTCTACAAAAGTACAAGTGTCAAACAGTTGTCAAGCAAAAGATGAAATGTTTCAGGAAACAAAACCGAAATAAAAATGTTCGTTTTGCAAAAATTCGTATGAAAATTCGTGAATTTTTGAATCATAATATTACCACTGTAAGACCAGGAAGGAAAAGTACATAAACAAAAGATAAAATTAAGAAGCAGAAGAGGTTACTGACGGACAACATGGATGTTCACCACAAAACATTTTGTTCCGAGGCCAATATCAAGGTAGGATTCTCAACGTTTAGTAAATGCAAGCCTTTTTGGGTAGTTCAACCTCGCATTTCTGATCGTGATACTACCATGTGTAAGAAGCCCTCGAATCTGCAGTATATCTTAGACGTTTTTCAAAGGAAGCAAATTTTAACAGAAAGAAGTATTGAAAATGTGTGCAATATTGTAGGCTGCGACCAACCACTCTCTATGAGGTGTATGTAAAATGAATGCGAAAATTGTATGAACAAGATCATGATTGATGTTGATTTTGTAAAAGATGACAAGAGCGTCAGATATTTTAAGTGGAAGACAGTCAAAGAAGAAAAAACGAAAGGAGAAAAGTTTTTTACAATAACTAAGACTGCTAAATTTCAAGAAGTAGCGCAACTGAAAGATCTGTGTGTTTATTTCAACAAAGAATTTCGAACTACTTTCTGTCCACACGTGTAGACAAAGAATCATCAAGGAAGAGAGAAAAGAAAGTGAGATGACATACGATGAAGCTGTAATTCATGCCGATTTTTCGGAAAATTACTTGTGCAAGATGGCCCAAGAAATTCAGTCCATGCATTTCGGATCATCTCACAACCAAGCTACTCTACATACGGTTGTCACTTATACTGAACATGGTAAAAGTGAATCAATCTGCACAATTTCTGACTCAACTAGGCATGATCCGCCATATGGGCACATCTAATTCCGGTGCTTCAGAAGTTACGATCGCTACAAATTGAAACTGCTCACTTTTGGACCGACGGACGGCCCCACGTCACAGTATCGTAATAAAGAAAACTTTTATTATATGTCGATTATTTTGGAAAATATGGGAACCTCCTACGGTACTTGGATTTTTTTCGAAGCCTCACATGGAAAAGGGGCGGCCGACGGTGTGGGTGCTGCAATTAAAAGGAAAGCAGATCGGCTTGTATCACATGGACGTAACATACCAAATGCAGAACTTCATTATGAAAAAGTTGAACACAACTTAGAGATGACGCTATTCTTTGTTTCTGAAAATGACATTGCAGATGTTGAGAAAAACAAAATTGCCCCTATATCACCTATCAAAGGTTTGATGAAAATCGGTCAAGTAGTATTTCACTCTAAGAAAAAACCCTATGTACATCAGAATTTTTTCATGTTTTTGCAAAAAGTTTCCAGCCGTGTGCAAATGCTACGATACAATAGAGATAAAATTACAAACTAAACTTCATGATACGACGAAAATAACTATCCAAGATCCAGAAAATAGTCCAGCGCTAGATGCCGAAACTCTACAAAATAATGCTGGAATTTTCAAACAATTACATTTTCAGGAGGTCGGAGGCTTTTTGGTTGGAAACTGGGTTGTGTATATTGCGACATATATTATCCCGGAATTGTACCAGATAAAGATCATGCTAATGACGCATATGAAGTAAATGTGCTACATTCTATTGGTCATAACAAATACGTTTGGCCTGCAGTTGAAGACAAAAGTTGGTACAATCAAGATGAAATTTCCTGTCTCGCTAAACCTCCAAAAAACATCAGCAGAAGTGTTTTAGCGTTCATTAGCGCTCCGTGGCTTGAACGTTGATGTAAAACTACATTCCTTGAATTTTTATTTGTTACCATTTAATTTGTTCGTTTCCAATAAAAAGCTAATTTTAACATGTCTTACATGTTATAAGGTCTTCGATATTCACCTACGCAACAAATCTGTCACGCTACTTTTAACAGAAATTGGAGAAAACAACATATTTAGAAAAATTCAAGAAATATTTGATTTCAAAAGACTAAAGTATTCTCTTTTGGTTAAAAATTATATTTATCTATTAAATATATAAGGTGTAATTTGTAATCATGTTTAAAGTAGCGTAGGTGACACATTTCTCAAAAAATCTAAATAAATGACCTAAAATTCAAAAAAACTGCGAGGCTTTCACTCCTAAAATAGTTACATTATATCTCAAAAGCTAAACCAGTCAAATTATCTCTGGGATTTTTTTTTAATTAATTTCGTCATTCGCGATTTTCATTCAAGGTGAGAATGACCCATATATTTATTCCAAAAATGAAATCATAAAAAAATCATCTTTTCTTTTTCTCGTCAGATGGCTCTGGGTGGCCAGCTGTTGACTTGGCAATATACCATACGGATTTTCGCACGCTCTAAAACGTCATAACAAATAATAATATAACCTCAAAGTTGTTTGTATATGAGCATAATAGTTTAGACAAAAGTTTGAAATATTGAAAATTTGCCATTAAAGTAATTTATTGCAAGCCATATATTTTAAGGGTAAAATCACGCTCTGACCTTTTCAATCAAATCGTGCAACACCATGAACTTACTATAATGATTCGTAGACGACGAAATTTCAGTTTACTACGTTCTTGCCTTCTATGGAAACATATTGCCATATATTTAAGACATTTATAAGAATGACACATTTTGTAGAACTATGTCAGTCGTTAACCAATTTATATAAGATCTTATATGAGTATTATTTGCAAATTATTGAATTAGTTAGAACTGGTACAGAATCAGAAAGTACTATTAGCTATTACATTTGCCCAACTCAGCAGTCACAAGGTGGTAGACCAATGTATAACATCACTAGAGAACAGCTGTTTAGTTTAGGAACATTGGCTGTTTCACGAAGTACACTACAACGGTATAGACATTATTTTGATGTCAATGAACCAAAATAAACCGTTGAATGTGAGGAATTAGATGTGTAACTTTATGAAATTCTATTTAATGTCCCTAATGTTGGTGAAAGGTATGTCGTTGGAAGCGTTAAATAAAGAAATATTAAAGTTTCAAGACAAAAAGTAAGGGAAAGATTGAAAATTATAAATCCTATTCAAATTGTTGTAAGGCGATCACATACTATTTCTCGGCGGGTCTATAGGGTTAAAGGACCAAATTATATTTGGTAAGTGGTTTAAAATTTCCAAGCATTGATAAGTATGTAGTGAGTTTTGGAGAAATCGCAGTAAAATTACCTAATTGCATTCCATCAAAAATTAATGAAGTTTTAAAGTAGTATGTTATAAATCCAATGTTACTTATTATTTCTTAGTACTGCCATGCATTATTTTTAGCTGCATAACATTTGAATTTTTCAACAAAGGGCATGCTATTCCATTGCATCTTATTATAATGTAATATGTATAATAAGTACCTACAAGTAAAAATTAACAATGAATTGAAATTTATGATGTGTATATTGTATATCGACTTTTGCGGGAAAATAACCATTGAAAAACGGTTTTTTTTAACATAAGTTATTACTTTGTGGATATCGTTATCTACTTTCATTTAACGTTTCAAATATAAATAAAATTCGAATACAGACTGAACTTCAAAAGCTCTGTCTTATTTTAAGTATTTGTTTTAGGCACATGGATTCTAATCACAAATTAATCAGTTTCCGATTCTTTTATCATTGCGCTGTGGATGGCTTTAACAAGATGTATAATATATTTGGAATTTTTAACTAATAATACATCATCTAGTATACTAGAATTATTGAGAAAGGGTGTATCAAATTTTGGGATGCCTAGGAGAGTGAGGGCAGATCATGGCACTGAGAATATACTAGGCCCTGAATATGATCCTTCGGAGAAGTTTAAATAGGGGGTCTTTTATAACTGGAAGACCAGTGCATAATATAGGAGTGGAAATACTTTGGGCTGAATTTAATCGTGTGGTAATAAAGCCTTTTAAAGAATTTTCATATATATGGAAGAATACAATATACTCAATGAATTTGATGAAAAATATTTACTTGCACTGAAATTTATATTCTTACCTAGAATACAAGGGGCTCTGAGGGAATTCGTGAACCACTGGAATCACCATCACTTAAGTAGTATGAATGGAAATAGCTTTTTTCAATTGTGTCACAGAGGAATTATTAAGAATAGTGGACTGGTAAGAGAATATAATACCAATGAATATGTTAGAAGCGAATATATTTCTGATATACAGGTTAGAAACATAATAACAAGAAATAATGTCCCTTTATGAGGGTTGCCGGATAATTACCTTCAACTTGAACAACAGCTCTGCGACATAGTATCAAAGCCATGGAGGAAGAAATGGATACCAAATCTGATTCCGAACAGCCACCATCAAAGGAGAGGGAATTTCCGCCACTCAAACGGCCTAGGGCACAAAGCCCTCCACAAATCCAAACCTATAAGCCAACCCCTAGGCCAAATATTCCAAGATCGATAAATGTGACTACACAGGAGTCGATCAGCAAACATCTGGGAGTAGCCCCCAGCCAGCCCCCCAGCCTCAGAGCCCCCGAAAACTGCCAAAAAATCCGATGAGGTGCCCATAATCATCAGATCCCAGAGCACTGGGTAAAAATACATCAAGACATGACGTACTCGAACATGAATTTCGGATACGTTAAGAAATCCAGGCTGGGGATCCAAATCACCCCCGGCACCCCAGGTGATCACAGAAGGATCACCACTCACTTGGCAAACAAAAAATATCCATATCACTCTTATTTCCTACCTGAGGATAAGAAACTAAACCTCATAATAAAGGGTCTCGACGATCTTATTGCCAAGGGCTATTCCCCCCAAGAAATGTTCTAGTTAAAAATCGGAGCAAGGAGAAACATCGTCACAGAACTCCTAAAAGTCCTAGTTCCCCAAAGCGACAGTAACCTCCTCAACGAAATTCGTATAAACTACAAGCCAGTAGTTGTCGAGATTCAGAGAGGCAGCCAGCATCGTGTGCACAATCAGTGCCACAGGTGCCAACAATTTGGCCCCTCTATCACAAACTGCCACGCAGCCCCAGTATGCCACAAAGGCGCTCGCAACCATCACTATAGAGACTGTAAAAGTGCATGAATACCCCTCCAAAGTGTTGCAACTGTGGGGGAACACCCGGCAAGTTACTCAACTTGCCCGAAAAAAACCAATAACAAACAAAAACGACCCTATCACACAGACATGACCAGTGAACAGTAACATCACCTACGCCCAACTGGCAAAACCAATCATTCAAAACACTACACAAAAATCTAACACTAACGCTAAAAACACAAACACACAAAACAACAACATCTTTGCACTGCTGATTATGTCCGAGGAGGAGATAACAGCAAAAATAAACACTATAACCACACTAATCCAGAACAACCCAACATTGAGATTATTCGCTAATCTCAATGGCTAATACACCTTCTAATATATCAAAAATTCTTCTTGATCAGTTAGAATGCTAACTCACTCTATCCCAAGAGATACGAGTTTGCGGAATATCTGATTGAGAATAACATGGTACGGCCATCTTTATTAAAAAACAGCATCACACACTATAAGCACACCACAATCTGAGATACTCGAGGTAACCAGCATCAAATCAGTCTAACTAACGGCAATATTGTGGTACACTCGGTATGCAGACCACCACGAAATAAACTAACACACGCAGAAATAGAAAAACTGTTCGATTACATAAGCCCGGTCTTAGCGGCCGGAAACAACGCAAAACACAGGACCTGGGGATGTAGAATCAGGAATCCGAATGGTACTATGTTTCTCAGGTCCGCAGAAACACTACATTACACTGTACTCGCTCCCCCAGAACCAACACACTTTCGCGGCGAATCAGCCGACATACTAGACATTGCCATTATACAAAACATTCCACACAATGTTGTGATAGACAATCTGGAGGATTTATCTGCCTCAGATCATTCTCCCATTGGCATCACAATAAACAACATACACGAAAACGCACGAGCACACACGCAAACATTCATTCACTGGAACATTTTCAAAAAACACTTAACAGATAACATACAACCAACACCACACATAAACTCTAAGGCGGAGCTAGTTAACCAAGTTGTAGGCTTCACCGAAGAGTTACAAACAGCACTAAGCACAGCGAAGAAAACAGTACACACAAGACAAAACAACCCATATACACTACGAGAAACTGGCAATTGCCTAGAAGCAAAGCCATAAACAAGCAAGCAAGCACTACCAGAAAACATAAAGCAAAACATAAGACTAAGAAACAGACTGAAAAGACGAGCCAAACGAACAGGCAACGCACAATTCAACAGACAAGGAGACAGACTAACAAACACAATAAAAACGAACATAAAAAACACACATGGACGGAATACCTAACAACACTAAACATACAAAACAACTCTCTATGGAGAATAGCTAAAACGATGCAACATAAAGGCAAGATGATATATTCGGCGATCCATGGCTTGAGGGGCATGGCGTACTCCAGCGAAACGAAGGCCGAGGCCTTCGCAGACTCGCTGGAGTCCCAATTCCCCTTGGGAGATGGTGCGCAGGATATTGATCACGAAGCGGCCATAGAGAGATCAAAAGTAACGAATTGCTTCTTTCTTAAAACAAAGAGCATTCGTCACCCAAATAAACTCTGAACTATCAACCACAAGACACATGAAAGCGGGAATCCCCCAGGGCTCCCCGCTATCTCCAACACTATACTCGCTATTCACAGCGGATGTACCCAGACACACACACGTTCAACTCTCAATATATGCAGATGACATCCGCATATATTCGACACTCAAAAACACAGCAATACTCAAATACATGTACAACAACACCTAAATTCCATAGACGACTGGGCAGAAACTTGGAACATCAAAATTAATAACGATAAAACACAGTCAATGCTCATTAGCAATAAACGTGGATTACCTGCAAATTTAAACCTAGGAAACACCGAGATAAGGTGGAGCAAAACTCTCAAATATCTAGGGATAACCCTAGACAGCAAACTTTCATTTAATCAACACATTCAAAACAAAATTAACATAGGCATTGCAGCAAAGCAAGCCTATCCTTTAATTAACAGAAATAGTTCAATGTCAACCAAAAACAAATTACTACTCTACAACCAAGTTATCAAGCCCAAAATCCTCTACGAAGCTATTGCATACATACACACAAGCAAAACAAACAAGAAAAAACTTTAAGTTTTCCAAAACAAAACACTAAGACAAATCACAAATGCACAATGGTACATTCGCAATACTACTACACGCCGACCTAAACGTCGAAAGAATTCACGAACTCCTAACAAACAGACATGGGAGATTCTTGGAACAAGTACTCAATCACATAAACCCACTTTACTTTTTGACGAGGAAGACCGGCTAAGAAGAGCAAGGCTCAAAAGCCTACGAGAACCACCGTAAGAGGGCCACCATAAACACACAAAAACACATACAAATTATATAAAAAGCACCAAAAATAATACTAACACTTATTAACCCATAAAAAACTGTAGCTTGATACTACAGAAAAAAAACCAAAAATAACTAACCCACTAACACACACTCCAAAACATCATATCACAAACACAACATTCTGCCTAGAATCATGAAGAACAACAGGAGGCCAACACGTCAATGAAGGATGATATGAGAGTGACAAGAGTAACTAGCATCAATGGAAGATGGTGAAGTTTTAGTGAGTATGCCCAGAGAGGAGAGTTCCACATTACCCTCAACCGAGGGTGTGCTTAAGAGAGCATTTTTACACCTCAACAAAAAAAAGCCATTAGACAATGATGGTAGAGACGGAGTTAACTTTTATTTGTAAATAAGCAGTATATTCAAACAATATTTCCTGATCGATATTAACATTGAAATGGTTTCTGTTATCATAGTTAGGGCCTCAAATCGTGAAAAAGTACATGCTACATTTGCCACAGATGACGTCGTACGCGTGAAAGATCGTGTTAGTTTGTTTACTTAAATTTAAATTTGATTATAAAGTATCGGAATCGGTTCAAATGGCTAAAATAAATTGGAACTAACTGAAACTAACCAAAAATTTATTGAACGACTAACCAAAATTAACCAAAAGCACCAACACCGGTTAAAATTTATCGAAATAGATTAAAAATATTGAAGTAAGTTAAAACTAAGTCAAATTAACCGAATTTTGGTGACTAACCAAAATTAACAAAAAACATTAAAATTGCTTATAACGTATCGGAACCGGTTCAAGTGACTAAAATAAATTGGAACTAACTGAAAGTAACCGAAACATGATTAACCAACCAACGTAACTAAATGCACCAAAACGGGCTAAAATGTATCGAAATAGATTTAAAATATTAAAATAAGTTTAAACTAACCCAAATTAACCGAATTTTGGTGACTAACCAAAACTAACCAAACACATTAAAATTGCTTATAACGTATCGAGACCGGTTCAAATGATTAAAATAAATTGTAACTGAAAGTAACCGAAAGATGATTGAATGATGACTAGCCAAAGCTAACCAATAGTAACTAAAATCATCAAAACGGGCTAAAACGCGTCGAAATAGATTAAAATTATTGAAGCAAGTTAAAACTAACCCAAATCAATCGAATTTTGGTGACTAACCAAAAATAACTAAAAACACTAAAATTGGCTATAACGTTTCGGTACCGGTTCAAATGATTAAAGTAAATTAAATCTAACTGAAATTAACCGAAAGATGATTGATCGACGAACCAAAAGTAACCAAAGACACCAAAAAGGGCTAAAACTAGTGCTGGCAAAAACCGTGAAAAGTTGAAACCGGTTATTCGGTTTTCTTAAAAACCGGTTTCGGATAAAACCGGGTATTCGAATAATAGTGAAAACCGGGTATCCGGATAACCGATTAACCGGTTAATCGTATAACCGGTTAATCGGATAACCGGTTAATCGGTTAACACAGTCGTATGCTAATCATAATTTATAATTTGTTCTTAAGCATATTTCCATTAGTTCAGTTTCCCTGCCGATTAGGGCACAATCATTAAATTCTAGTGAACCAAATTTATTCCAGTTTTTGGTCGTTATTGAAATAAATTAAAAATATTGTTTATTACAAATTACAATCGATATAAATTCTGAGCAGAAAAAATATTACAATTTTTTAAAACTTAAATAAATATAAAGGTATTGTATTAAAGGTAGATATTATTTTTCAATCGCACTCTAAAAGCATTTCCAAATATAATCACCGTCCAGTAGGTATGTGGTATATTACTATTCCAGATACCTAGTTTTTACTTTACTTTCTATCTTTTTACCATTACTTGAGAACCCGGTGGCCCAGTGCCATGTAACTAGATAACCGAATAATCGATTAACCGAGAAACCGGTTAATCGATTAATCGGTTAAACGAGAAATCGGGTAATCGGTTAACCGAGTATCCGGTTAACCGGTTTCGGTTTTTTGAAAAACCGCGGATAATCCGAAACCGGTTAACCGACTATCCGAAAAACCGTCTTCGGTTGCCAGCACTAGCTAAAACATATCGGAACAGATTAAAAATAGTAAGGTAAGTTGAAACTAACTTTAATTAACCGAATTTTGACTACTAACTAAAGCTTACCAAAAACATTAAAATTGGTTATACCAAAATAAATTAAAACTAACTAAACCTGACCAAAATATAATTGAATATTTAAGCAAAACTAATCAAAAGTATCCAAACACATCAAAAAAGTCAAAAACGTATCGGAACAGATTAAGAATATTAAAATAAGTAACTAACTGAATTATATTTGGTGAATAACCAAAAATAACCAAAAGCACTAAAATCGGTAATAACGTATCGGAACCAGTTCAAATAACAAAATTAATAATCAATTATGAACACTAATTATTCAAACTAACTGAAATTAGCCGAAAGTTGAGTGAACGACTAACCAAAAAATTTTTACGTTTTTAAACTCTGCTTTTAGAAACCATTTGAATTTCAACACAAATCACATTTTTGCGTTTTTATTCATCATTTTCAATGTCCTAGGATTGACCAATTTTTTTTATTTCATGTTACCTCTGAGATGGTATGTAAAATAGTGATCATGAATTTCCAATGAAAGTTTAAATTCTAGAATATTATGCTGAGTGAACAAAATCCATTGTAACGTCTACTTTTATATCTTCGTTGTTTTTTAAGAGTAGAGATTTAAGGTTTTAACCTCAATTGCAATAAAAAGGTATAATTTTTCAAGTATTAAACTGTAGTGGCGTTCTAGTTTTACTGAAAGTGAAGATAACTTCATTATTCAAATAAAAATATGAATTTTAAAATTAAAACCCTAATAATGTTTTGGCAAGTGAAATTATTAGCCTTATGTGATTTTTCTTTATCAATTTTGTTTAAAATTTGTATTCATACAACAGCTCTTGTTTATTGGCACTTTGTAGAAGTTAACCTTGATAATAATTTTGATATTTCTGAATAAGTATAATCATCAAAATCGAACCAAGAATTATATTTTCCTTAATCGGAATTTTACTAAGAACCTCATCTGAATTTTCCACGCTTTTCTATGAAAAACTTTAAGTTTGTGTTATATTAAAGTTGAACCATAGAACTGATTTAGAAAATACCCGAATTTTAGTCCATAGTTTTATCCACCTAAAACTTTTATATGTTTTCGCTTCGAACATGTTACAGATTAACAAATCCGCCGATCTTCTGAAAAGTATTTTTTTTATAGCAGCAAAAAACTAAAACTCCATCTACATCTACTTTAATTAACAAAAGGTACAGAAGTATACTTTGCAATTGGATCGGTGTATGAGCCTAATATTTCAGTGTGTTACCTTTACTTACTTCAAATTAAATAAAAATATAATTAGGCCGGTTTCTGTGACGTAATCAATAATTGATTCTAACAGATCCTGAAAATTTTTATACTTTAGTTTGAAATATTTAGTCAGACACTAGACATCGTCAAACTGAAATGTATCTGTTGGGTTGAAAGTAACAGCACATTTTAATTAAGTAGAGTTGAAGTTAATAATGATCAAATGAGGCATTTAGTATCAATACCAGTGGCGGCTATTCAGCGGAAGTAGGGGAAGTGCCACTTCCTCAAGAAAATGTAATTTAAAAAAATACAATTAATTCATTCATCAGTAAAATAATATATTTTAAGATTCAATACCTAATAAAACTTTCTTAGTTTAGGAATAATCTATTTCCCGTTACCCCCCTAATAACTAATAATTCAATTATTTTCAAATATTAAAATCAATGCTTCATGAAACAAGAACAAGAATCTCGCCACCTGCACATTGCCCGTTAACTCCACTATCGAATAGAACAGAGGTGAACCCACATGAAAATGTATATTTCTTTTCGCGTACGCGCCGATAGCAGTGACAATCTCATTATCATTTGTGTAGACCTTTAAGGAAGAGGTATCGCTCGAGAGCCGTCGAGTCATCAAAAGTATCAGCGCAACTAGTTGGTTGCCATGACAACGATGACGTCGTAATGGTCGTACATTTGTTTGGTTTGCAATGATTGGAAGAGCTGGCGTGTAGCACTTCCATTCTCAGATCAACGCGTCCAACGCGAAAGCACGTTGTTTCGTTTATTGCGAGTTAATTAGGGGACATTCCGCCGTGAATTCTTGGAATTATTTTTTATTTACATTCCACGGTTGATCCATTATAGTATTATACAATAGATATTTTCTATATATTCTAGTTTTAGTGTGTTTTTGGTAGACATGTGATTTGTATTAGGAACAAATAATTTTGTTGCTAATACAATATGAATATATTTTATTTTTTGATGCTTTACCTAAAAAATACCGGTAATAATTATTAAATAATTTTGGCAGTTTGGGCGTGGACCCCAAAAATTTTTCGCTGTTCCTTCTATCGTTGTCGGTAGCTCTTCCCCACTTTTCAAAGCCGCGAGCCGCCACTGATCAATACTTCCATTTCTTTTTGAGAAAATAGAGATAACATTTTTCAAGGAAACTTGAATTATATTATATTGAAGAATACATCAAAGTTATGACGTCTCCAGCATCCACCTTAGATTATTTACAAGGTGGAGAAAATACTTACTATGACAATTTATTGCAGAGCTTAATCTCTTTAAGAAATGAGTTACTCAAACTAAAATACGAAGCCTCCTAGAACCTGAAATACGGAGAAATTTTATTGAATGCAATTCTAGAAGGTTTGAAAAAGAGATTCCACACTTAACTCAACCTAGACTGCAAAAATAGCTTCAGTACTCTGTCCAAATATCAAATTAAGATGGTTAGATGTGCTCCAGTAGAACGCATATTCTCATTCACTTCAATAATAAACGCTCCGAGGCGCCATTCGCTCACAAATGAAAAAATTTGAAAAACTTGTTCTGATGAAAGCAAATGAGCCGCCTAGGTTCATCCAATAATTTGTTGTGGTTTGTGGTTGTGTTTATATAAACAATGAAAAATATAGTTATCTAGTGATTTCCCACAATTGCATGCATGTTGTAATCGGGGATTGGGTACATTATTTGTTGTAATTATGAAGATGTAATTGACAAAGTAATTGTAATCAGTAATCGATTCTCTTTTCGCTGTAATCATCCCAGCCTGTTTACCGCTCATATTTATAAGTTTTATTTGCCGTTTAAGTTAGTTTGGTGTCTTTCTTGATTTTATTTACCAACAATGGAGCAGTCGCGATCAGAGGTACCTTCAAAACAAGCAAGAAAGAAAAAGGGCAACCTTAAAGACACACTGTTGCTAAGAATATAAGGTAGAGCCCTGATTGTTTTAAAACTCAATAATAGTTTACATATCAGTACGCTTTGGGGCATTATTTGGTTTCCGAAATACACATTATGAACATTCTAATATGGCATTTATTCAATGTTCGTCTGTCCTCTTCGGTATCGTTTGCAGAAACATTCAAATAATCAGATGTTAATATAAACCTTCACTTTGTTCCAGATACTCATGGTTCAGTAATGGCGCCAACCAAAAGAAAAGATATACAGTCGCAGTGACTTATCTTACGCTGACGTTATGAAATTTCCGCAGGCTTTCTTTATGAGTAACCAGAAAAACATTCAAGATTGTTTTATAATAAAGAACATGGTTTTCGTTCCTCGCAGCGCACAGAGGAGTATTTAGTCAATAAAATCGGTCAAAAGTAGAAAATATAAACTATCAGAGAAATTTTTAAAAATGCACTTTTCGAGCTCCTCAATGATCGTGCTAGCTTAAACCGTTTTTTCCGGAATCCTGGCCCATGACCGGTTCAAAACAGATAGCTCGAATTTACGCAAAACTGGATTTGCTCGTCTGGTTTCCAGTACGTTCCAAATATTACTTAAATTGCAGTGGGTGTTATACGCTATTTTTCATTGATTTGAGAAAACTTTTGTAATGAGTTCTGCGAAAGAAGGTTAATAATTATAATTTGGAGCATCATTTTGACGTATGAACTGTTTTAATATCTGTCGTGAACTTAAATGTTTACAAAGCCCATTTTCGCAACGTAAATGTTTAAACTGAAAGTATTTTAGTAGTTTGCCGTATACGATCGAGTTGCAAATCCTATTTTTTTTAAGAAACCATGACATGTCGAATATATTACAGGTAGAATATTTTCCCCAGCGAATTTCAAAAATGTGGACATTTTTTTTAACACTGAAGTTTACTTATAAATGTATATTTTAACCAACAAAACTCAGCATAGGATCGTTATACACGCGAATTTTCTTTGGCATGTATGATATTTTGTGTCAAAATCAGGGATTCAATGTCAAATGTCATCTTTTCGACCAATGGGAATAATTCCGCCAAAAAAAACACATTTCGCGGGCCTGATCCTCCTTTAACTAGTTTTTTTATTCACAGATTTATCAAGCAATGTCAAAGTTTAACCGAAAAATTAAACTTCATGGAACAGAAACTTCGGGAAAGAACAAATTGTACCGAAAGCAAGTTTCAAATTCTAAGCCGCGATTTAAGACATTTTAAATCCGACTTTAAACAAAGATGGTCTTTGGCCAATTACACTGAAGAACGTTTCTTGAGAAAAAAAATAACGCATGGTTGGGGGCGCCCATATCTATACATACTTGAGAGTCATGTGTTTCTTCCAAAACTGGTCGATCACAAAAGTTATTCTCGGAATTGAGTGACCGTATCAAGCGTCGCAAGACGGAAGACCTTCGCAAGCAAGTATCTGTGGAAGAATTGACATACGCAGCTAGCGTCAACCAGCGAACTTCGGGAAACTCGGATGCGTATAAAAGTATAAAAGATATTACAGCGAGTCCTACTCGATCAAAAAAAAATTAGAAAAGCAAGCAAAAAGAAAATTAAAGAATTTGTTAACCATACGCCTGTTGAAGCCTTGTCCCTTTTTGTTCATATGGGTTTGACAAAGGAATAGTACGAAAAATTATGAGGGTCCAATCCCAATATATATCCCTGCTACTCCCTTATTAAAAATGCAAAGAAAATTTCCTATCCGAGTGAAGAGTCAATGAGAATATCGCAGACTTGTGCATAAGTTTACCTTCTTGATCAGAAAACATCAAGACTGCCAATATTTAGGGCAAGTGTTTGATCAGTTTCATCAGGGCGAAATGGCACATATTGAGCTAATCACGAAATGGGGTTGTGACGGCTCTCAACAGTCGCAGTTTCAACAGAGTTTTTATGATTTAACAAGTGATGATTCCAATATTTTTCAAAACTCCATGGTGCCCCTAAGATTGCAAAATCCTCCACCGTCATCAACGATTCTGTCGGCCTATTCGTATCAGGCTCCTCCACGAATCCGTTGGTATCACAAAAGAGGAAATATAATATGTCGAAGACCAAGTGAAGAATTTGCGAAAAACGGAAGTGCAAACCTCTAACGGAGTGATAGTTAAACATACGATGATACCTACAATGGTTAACGGCAAAGTTTGTAATTCGGCTACAAATACAAGCTCTACAATGAAATGTTACATTTGTGGAAAATCTTGGAAAAATTTTAACGACTTTCAAAACAGACAAACAAAAATCCGGAAGCCCTGAGATTTGGACTTTCTGTTCTTCATGCGAGAATAAGTTTATTTGAGACTCTTCTTCATATTGCCTATAAACTCCTATTGAAAAAGTGGCAGGCCAGAACACCTGAGAAGAAACGGATTGTTAAGCAAACGAAACAAAAAAATCAAAACGAATTCAAAGACCGAAGAAGATTGATAATAGAGATGCCGAAGGCAGGTTGCAGGCTACGGTAATTCAAACTCTGGAAACATTTCCAGACGATTTTTAGTGACCCTGAAACAGCTGCAGAAATCACAAGTATAGACCTTTCTTTCATTTACAAACTAAAAGTAATATTAGAAGCTTTATCATCTGGTCACAATATCGATGAAATTAAGTTTGCAGAATTTGCAAAATCAACTGCGGAAATGTACACGAATTTATATGGATGGCATCTTATGGCACCGACACTGCACAAGATTCTTGTGCACGAGGCGACCGTCATCAAATACGCCATAGTTCCTATCGGACAGATGTCCGAGGAGGCTGGAGAAGCCAGGAATAAATTTTTTCGGTCGTATAGGCAGAATTATTCCAGGAAATTCTCCAGAACCCTCTGCAACAGAGATGTTCTGCAAAGATTATTGCTCACATCAGACACATTTATTAGTCTCAGCAAAAAAAGTCAAATGCACAAATTGAAACAACCATATCTGCCGGAAACAATGCGCCTCCTTGTGCCTGAAACACCTGAAAATTTAAAAAATCATGGTAGACAGTGACGAAAATTGCACATAATTTGTTAATTCTTTAATTTATCATGATTTTTTTGTTTAGTTACATAAAAAAATCAAATTTACTTTCATTAAGTACCTACACTAATTTTCATCCACATCACTTATTTGTATTCTGTTTATTTGACAATTTTTTTTAAAATTTCGCATGTATTTTTATTAAGGTATTTATCTAATTGCAAAAAAATCTCCGAAATATTTTTGATTACAATAAATATTTCAATCGACATTTGTGTTCTGTTTAATTTAAAGTTTTTCAAATATATCGTATATTTTTGTTCTGAAATATATATACCTATTTATAAGACCATCGCCATTTATTTTTATTACAATAATTTCTATAGATATTTTCATTTTTATCTATTCTAAAGCAAATTTAGGCGTTAAATAATTTTGATCGGTTTTTTTAAACCAAATACTCCTGTGTGCAACGTCCGTCAGAAGAGAACAGTTGGAAATCGTCAGCGCAAATAGTGCACCAAAAAGTTTTTCGTTAGAAAGTTCGAACGGGCGAGGAATAACAAGTGTGTGAGAAAACTTTCCGCCAAATTTTGGGAGTAGGGAATACAAAGTATTTCACATGCTTACAATCTAACAGCGAACGTTGTGCAGGAAAGCAGAGGCGGTGATCACACATCTTTTAGATACATGGAAAAAGGAGTCAGTCATGAATTAATGTCACGAAATTGTCTTGAATCACACTACTGTCGCAGAAATTACCTTAGTGCCGATCTGACATCGAGAAATTAGCAAGAGCTTATAATGTTAAAGTAAGTGACCGGTTGAAAGTAAAATTTTCCTATTTTCGGCATGATTTTATTCACAACTTTAATCTGAGTTTTGGTTCACCTAGTCATGTTTTGAAATGACAGAAAAAATCAAGCAAGAAACCGATGCCCACAAATCGTCTTCCTTACAAGCCGCGAAGGAAATACATAAGAAAAGCCTGAAAGCATATTTTTCTTTACTTAGAGAAAATAAACCAGATTTACTAATATTGTCTTTTGACTACCAGAAAAATCTGCCAAACCCCAAAATTCCAGATCAGCCAGGCCTATTGCCGGCGGCAATTTTATCTTTTTAATTGTTCTGTTATTTTTGGTGGTTCCAGAAGCGCAATGGCACCAGAAACTGCTTCAGCTACGTAGGAACGAAACTATTTACGCAAAAAGCTCAAGCCCGTGTTTTCCCTTGTTTGAAAACTTAGCGAATGCCAATATAATCAAACTGTTTGCCGATGGTTGTGGGGGGCAAAACAAAAACAAAATCAAGATGACACCAAAAAATATGGAAGAAATTCAGTTAGTATTCCCTGTTCGTGGCCATTCGTTCACACCACCAGATAGTTTATTTGTTTTCTGTGAAAGAGAGTTCAGGAAGTTGGGAAGAATCGAAACGCCTCGTGGTAATATCGATATTATCAAAAAATACGAAACCGATGGACGATTGGGATTTGATGTTGATGCATTTGATTGGAAAAAAAAGCCATAGAACAATCTAACCCATTTAACAATGACATTCCAAATTCAAACTGCCAAAGTGATATACTTTCAAGCGATCTACAAATTCACGTAACATGATCGTTGCGAAAGGGAATGAATTCTACTACCATAGCACTGGAGCCTTTAAATCAATTAAATTTCAGCGTCTAATCCTTTACATCGCTTTACGTCGTCCATTCTATATCTCGCACAAGTTTAAAGAATGTTTCTTCTTGCCCCGCGCCACTCTTCCTTTACCATCTATCCAGTAGATTATTCATTCGTCGTTTGTGCGTCTCGCGTGTATTAGATATGTGTACTTCATGAACGAACAAGTTCCAATGAACTGCTTCCTCCCTGGAACGAAATGAACTAGTTCTATATATAGTCTATATATTATATGATTTGAAAAAGACTTTTCTTTTTCAAAAGACCATAATATTGATACACGATCTTGATTTTCATTTAGGTTCGGGAAAAGCACCACCTGTGACTGGTTTCGACTTTCACAAGTCTCATCAGGCAGGCTAATGGGTACCTTTCCCGAACCTAACTGAAAACGCAAGCTCCATGTCAATCACAGCCGTTATAGATAAACGGTAGGATGTTAGCTCGTACTCCCTCTGCTGTATACTGCCAGAAGTTTTAAAAATCTGCAAATTTCGTAAATCGATTTTAATATGTATAGGTTCTCCTTCGCAGGCAGCAACCACACAGAAAATCTATTTATGTATTATGTTATGGTGTTTCTTGGTCTATATATTATATGATTTACGAAAGAATTCTTTCTCGAAAAACCATAATATTGATACACGAGCTTGATTTTCATTTAGATTCGGGAAAAGCACCACCTGTGACCGGTTTCGACTTTCATAAGTCTCATCACATAGGCTAGTGGGTACCTTTCCCGAACTTAACTGAAAACACAAGCTCCATGTCAATCACAGCCGTTATAGATAAACGGTAAGATGTTAGCTGCAGTACACTGCCAGAAGTTTTAAAAATCTGAAAGTTTAGTAACTCGATTTTAATATGTAAAGGTTCTCCTTCGCATGCAGTAACCACACACAAAATCTATTTATGTACTCGATAGTACCCTTTAATAAAGTTATGGTGTTTCTTGGTCTATATATTATATAGCTTCCCGTGCAGAACGTTCCCTATCCCTATCTACTAATTGGGGATGAGGGATTGGCCTTAAAACCATATTTGATGAGGCCTTACCCATATCGACAGTCACGTGAAGACAATTGTAAAGATAATTATAATACAAGATGAAGCAAAGCACGAAGAGTCGTTGAAATTGCTTTTGGCATGTCAGCACAAAAATGGAGAATATTTTATCGACCAATTGATTTGTGTGTAGAAACAACTATCTTTGTAGTTTGCACAGCTTGCATCCTGCACGATTTTTTAAGAGTGGAAAAAACTAGTGATGATAGGTATTTCAAATATTTGGACCCACCAGAACCGTTTCAAAATGCCTTTCAAGCCTTGAATGTATATCCTAGACGTGCAACGACTTTGGCGTTTGAAGTACGCGAAAAATCTGTTACTTATTTTAATAATCGGTTATATCATAAATTAAGCAGTTATGTTAGAGTAAAATACATATAAAAGGTGTCCAAAAAGTACCAAAGTCACAAAAGTATTAAAGTTACTCTCAATACCTTATAATAAGGGGAGGCGTCTTTTTATCAAAACATATTATGTAATAAATTACTACTAATAATACAAAATAGATCTTACCATTTTCGTTTAATTGTAACTCAATCTGCTTCCAAACTTTGTCCTTGTTTCTTATATTCTTATAATCTTCATCTGCCAAGTCATAAAATATAGGATAATTTTTACTATTTCTATTAATTTCTCTGTAATCTACGACGTTTCGCTAACCATGTTAGCATCATCAGGAGATGATTAAAACTAAATTTAAAACTACCTAACTCGCTTTTATACTAAATGTTTGCTTAATCAAGCGGAGCCGAAGGAACCAATCCTGCAATCCCACTAGTCACGCTCCATCAACCCATACAATGGACTATACGGAATAAGCCCTCTATCTCTATTTAAACTATTCTTACATTTAATAATTTCCATACTTTCATATGCGTCTAATAATCTCCTATCAGTAATATTATGATTATTATCAAAAGCATGCTCGTCAACAGTTAATTTTTCTGTTCTACCTTGCTTTAAATGAGCCATATGTTCTTTGAATCTCGTTTGTATAGATCTTCTAGTTTGTCCAACATATTTTTGGTTACAATCCATACATCCAAATTCATATATTCCACTTCTTTCTAACATTTCAATTTTGACCTTTGGACCACCTAATAGTTTCTTAATGTTGAACTCAGTTTTATACACTAATTTCAAACCTACCTCCTTAAAAACTTTTTGGAGTCCTCTAGTATACTGAGGATTATACGGTATCGAAGCATATTTTGTATTTTCATCCTGATTAACAAAAGAAGTGGAATCACGAATGGTATTTCTAAATAAATGCCTATTAATTAGTTTATTTATTAAGTTAGTATTGAAACCATTAACTTTCGCTATATTCCTAATTGTTTCCTTTTCATTATTAAATCTTTCTCTGCTAAGAGGAAAGTTAACCATACGGTGTACTAAAAAATGAAAGCTGCCCATTTTATGTTGATCGCAGTGGAAGGAGTCATTAGGAATATATCGGTTAGTGGCAGTATTTTTTCTGTAAATATCAAATTCTAGTGTGTTATTATCGTTTCTAATCACTAAAGTATCCAAAAATGGTAGTTTGCCATTGTTCTCGACTTCATAAGTAAATTTAATGGTGGGGAAACGGTTGTTTAGTTTTGTTACAAAATCTTTAATATTAGCGGTTTTTGTGTCAAAAATCGCGAAAAAGTCATCCACATACCTGTACCATACCCTTGGAAAATATTCGAACTCGTGGCTGATTTCATTTTCAAATTTACTCATAAAAAGATTAGCTAAGAACGGCGATAAACAGTTGCCCATTGCCGTGCCTTCAAGTTGTTGATAACAGTTATTTTTATATCGAAAATAATTTTGATCCATGGAAAGTTTGGTTAAAGTTAAATATCCTTGTTTGATTTCGATATCAAAACTATTCATCTCAAGTAATTGACCAAGGTATTGCAAGGTCTGTGGGATTGGTACACTAGGGAACAATGAGCTAACATCAAACGAGATTAAAATTTCACCTTCATTAAGAATCGTATCTTTAATTTTGTTTATGAAATCTAAGGAATTTAGTACTACTGAATTATGCTATTTTATAGGTAAATTTTCAAAGTAGTTTGCTAGCCACTTTGATATATTATAAGTTGGCGATCCTATTGCCGAGACTATGGGCCGCATTGCCTTCCCAGGTTTATGAATCTTGGGAAGACAATATAGTTTCGGCATAGTAAAATTACTCACAGATAATTTGTATTTGATTTGATCAGAAATACGGTTGCTACATTTCTTCAAAGTGTTTTAACTTGTGTTACCATCTTCGATTCCTAGAGATTTTGTTATAGGGCCCGGATTAGATTAAATTATCAACCCTTTGAAAATATTCGCTTTTGTCTAATATAACAACCTTATTACCTTTGTCAGCTTTTATATGGAAACCATCTTTCTCCTTTAATCTCTTGATTATACTTTTTCCTTTTCCAGGTCGAGAGTTAACATTATTATTAATTACATTTTTTGAGATCTGATTCCTGCATGCTTCTCTAACAAATCCTTTAGTAGAGTCAGGAAGACGTTGAATAGAGCTTTCTATATACTATATATCAAGTAAGTTATCCTTTGCTGGGAGCAATGCAAAATTCAGACCCTTGTTTAAAAGATCCAATTCAGCTTTATCAAAAGATTGAGAAGATAGGTTTTCCACAATGTTTACGACTTCCTGAGGACTAGCAGACTTAGGTTTGATTTTCCTGAGTTTTTAAGTTTTTTATTGATGGATGACATTTTCTTGATGTATTTTGTATCAATTACTACAAACATTTTTCTCTGGAACTCGTACCATTGTTCACGTTCAATATTGGTTTATCTAAATGTTAGTTTTTTATAAAGTCTGTATGCTTTTAATTCAAACATACTTCGTTTATTGTACAAATTTTTGAGATCTAAATCCAGCCACTTTTGTCTGGCAAAAGAATGTACTTTTTCTGTAACAGAAGATTTTGGTAAAACAAATTTAATAAAATTTGGGAAAACATTAAACTTTTTACAAGACTTTAGAAACCAAATATCTGCACTCACTAGCCAAATCTTAGTAGAAAACTTACGATAAAGATTAAGTTCCACTGACCGTGAAGCCATCTCAACTATTGTAAAAAGAGGAATTTAGGCGCTCCCATATGCGTCCTACTGAGTGGGATTACTGGCGGCGTTCCTCCTTGAGCTGGGGGTTGTATATCAGATATAATAACGACTCGCTTAATTCGAAACAAACTGTACGTATATTGGTCTTCAGATACAGGAAAGAATGCACTTAGAATGACGACTATGTTTGAATACAATTTACTAGAATAGCGTAGAACGCATGACCATTCGATGAGGACTAACCGGATTCGACCTATTCGGCTCCCTTGAGTTTACTTTTAGTTTAAATTGTTATGAGCGTTTTGATTCGTTTCAGTTATGTTGGTATGCCTTAATTAGGTTTCACTTTTATCTATGGTTCACTTTACTTTTTCACTGACTGACGTAACTTTAGGGGAGGTTTGATCTTGGTTCCCAGAGAAGCGTTTGGCCTTAATTAAAAGGGAACTACTTAACCAGAAAGTCAAGATCGGGAGATTGACCTTGGTTACCAGAAAAGCGTTTGGCCTTAATTAAAAGGGCACTACTTAATCAGATAATCAGGATCGGGAGCGTTTGAGCTTACAGGAGGAGCGTTTTGCCTTAATTAAAAGGGAAACGACTCAACCAGATAAGTTGTCGACTACTTGATTTGCCCGTTCTTTTATACTAAATTTTGTTGTGTTTATTTGACTGATTCCTTTTAAAACATGGTTAGATAATACTCATAATATTTGCTTAAAATTAACATTTTGTTTTCTATCTTAAAAAAACTTTTTAAATGACTGTCATTTAAATTTTTTATCATCTAGTACTAATTCGTGTTTAAAATCATACAGGTCTGCCTTGAGAAATATTGCCGGCTATTTGTGATTATATAACATTGATATGTTTATTACGTTGATCGTAAACATTGCCGGGATAGAACAATACTAATAACAGTAGACATTTAATAAATATGTGGATTATTTACACCGACGTCCATTATATTGCTTTAATCGATGATATTATTTGTATATTAGTATTTTTAATTAGTATCATCCCTATTAGAGTCTGTACATTCTCTAAGAAGCCCAATGCTTGTTTCTCGGTGTAAATTATCTCACATAAATTACATGTTTTTCGCTTATGTTTTACTTAATAATAATAGTTAATAATAGATGTCTTATTTCCTTATCTTAATCCATATTATATACTCCCTTAATTAGCTTTTCTCTAATTTACGTGGTGTAACTATCTCTATGTATCGTATCAATCGATATTTCTGTAACGTATTTTCTTTCGTTTTTCTTCTTATTTATAACTTTTAACTTATTTTCCTTTGCCTCTATTACTACTCTAGTTTACTATGTCTATTTTTCCTTATAACTTTATATATACATCTATACATATGCAACCCTATGTTGATTCCAATTTCATCTCCTGCAGCTCAAGTGTCTTATGATCTTCCCTATAAAGTACTTCTCTTCGACAGTTGGCTACAACATTCCCTATGTGACTTCTATATAATTTTACTTTCTAGTATCTCTTTTTACTGTAGTTCAATATTATAATTCTCGTACTCTCAATACTATAACTCTTTGATTCCTCTTATAATTAAATGCCTATGTGATTTTCCCAAAATGGTACTATCGTCAAGCACTTGCATTTAAAATTATAACTTGTGCTTTTCTAATGCCTCCGTGTTTTTACAATGATTTCCCAAATGTGGTACCTGTCATTAACACTTACATTGAAAATTATAACTTCTCTAAGTTATATATACCTCCATTTTTCTCTATATGACCCTTCTTTCTCTTTGGATGTCTACATGTTTGCCTTATGATGTTCTCTATTTGCTCAGAAACTGATCATCAACATTCGCGTCCCAAATTCTATTTACATATTCCTAACATATTTGTCCTATTTTTTATTTATATTCCCTAATTTCCTATATTTAGTTGCTTGGTTTCTGATTCCTTTTTAGTGTCTGGTCTCTTTGTATTTACTTAGTTTTGGTTACTTTTTGCTTAATTTTTGGTTTCTTTGTGTTAACTTAGTTATGGTTGCTTCCTAATTACTTAGTTACGGTTTTTTAGTTATTTTTATTTATTTTTTCTTTGTTCCCTCCGTTCCTGGTCCAGTTTGTCGTATCCCCTTAGTGTATTATTTCTTAGGATGCTGGCCAGTTGGATTCTTTCCAGAGCCATAAAAAAAAAAAAAAAAAGTATTATTTCTTTATACATGCTGGTTTCTTCCTATATTTACGCTGCTTTCTTCTAGTTACTGTTACTGTAAGTACCTTAGATAAGAGTTTTATATGATTTCAACTATGCTTTATGCGTACATGCGTTTGTGTTTCACCATCCGATATTCCCAGTGGGATACTTATCGTTAACACTTGCGTTTGCAACGGTAACTCTATATCCTAGTCACTTTTCTCCATTCTACTCCTCAATATTTCACTTAATCCAACGCCCAAGTGTTTCTGCTATGAGTTTCCCAATACGGTACCTATCTCTAACACTTTGAGTTTAAAATTGTAACTCTAAACTCTAGCTACACATCTGCATAGACTGCTTATTTTTTTCTCTCATAAGGGTGATTTTTTCTTTTATCTAAAGTATGATACTATTGATATTGTGTTTAAAAATTAAAATTGCTGAACATTTCCTTCTTCATTATGGTACTCTTCTGTATTACTCAGTAATGTTGATTGATGGTATCTCAAATCTGCAGACAAGCTGGTACAGAAATAAAAATAACCATGTGGATCCCAATGGCCATGAATTTTGCTTGGAGATTTATTTAATTCCGACGAAAGACAAAAAAAAATTGACTGCAATTAAAACAGCACCTGTCAAAAAATGGCTTAGAAAGAAAATGACGATATATACTTATATGTCCGGGAGTCAGAATGGCGTTACTTATAGAAAGGTCGAAAAGGCCCTTCCATCATGTGACTTCACTGCATCTGAATCGCCTCCGGGGTTAGGAGTCTGAGCGGCTGCCACCAAAAAACGTTACTGCGGATCCGAACGGCATTGGCACCTCCAAAGGATATCTCCTCGGCGAATCCATGGTCCTCGGTCCGATGTACGGGGATCAAACGGCTGCCTCCAAAACGTGTCGACGACTGAAACAGACGGTGCTTCTGCTACTTGGTTCTCGGGAACAAGAATGACGTTCTCCACCACGTGTCAACGAAGCTTCTAGGAAGGACCGGATTCGATCTAGTGCGTTTCCTTGAAATAATTTGCTAGTAACCTTGGAATGTGTTTTACTTTTATTTTAGATTTTTAGGATGCGTTTTAATTTGTTTGATTTATATTGGTATGCTTTAATTAGGTTTCACTTTTATCTATGGTTCACTTTACTTTTTCACTGACTGACGTAACTTTAGGGGAGGTTTGATCTTGGTTCCCAGAGAAGCGTTTGGCCTTAATTAAAAACTAACCCAAACTAACCCAAACTACTTAACCAGAGAGTCAAGATCGGGAGGTTGATCTTGGTTACCAGAAAAGCGTTGGGCCTTAATTAAAAGGGAACTACTTAACCAGATAGTCAAGGTCGGGAGGTTTGACCCTGGTCACCAGAAAAGCGTTGGGCCTTAATTAAAAGGGAACTACTTAACGAGATAATCAGGATCGGGAGGGTTTGAGCTTACAGGAGGAGCGTTTTGCCTTAATTAAAAAGGAACTACTCAACCAGATAAGTTGTCGTCTACTTGATTTGCCCGTTCTTTATACTAAATTTTGTTGATATTTGACTGATTGTTTTTAAAACATGTTTAGATAATACTCATAATATTTGATCCTTCAATGTCAAGTATCAAGTTCAAACATTAGACTGAGTGTTCTTTTGTTATTACGCTTTCTAGTTTACACTATGTTGGGGTTTGGAACCAAAAACATTTAACCTAAAGAGACCCGACAACTCACTCATAAAAATCCGAAATCTTGCAAAAATATCAACAAAACGATTGTCCCGCCTCCTTATATTTTTATGTATCGTGTACAAACTTTTGTCAAACTTCGTCCCCACTACTAAATGTAGTATTGCCCGCCCCCGCCTGAACGAAAGCAAGGACAGTTCATAGACGTAGACTTTGAAAATGTGAGTCCATCATAATAATAATTTCAATAAAGTAAATACGTTTAATTTGAAATGATGGTATTTATTCGGGTGCATTATTTAAAATATATTTATGTTTTATTTATATTGTGTGGGTTAGATTGAGTTAGTTTGGGTTAGATATGGGTTCTGAAGGTTAGTTAACACAAAATAGTTATTTTGCTGTGTAACGAAATTTTTCCGTGTCCTTGCAAAACCACTGCCATGAAACCAAAGAAGTATTCACTTCAAAAATGATTTAATAGAGGTTGGTAAATGACTGCAAACATATCAGATTATCCATTAATATCCATACATAGGTAAGTATTATAAAATATTAATTAATCACATCACAAAATGGTGCCCACTGTACTACTGTGTTTCATTTACTTTTACTTACTTGTGGAAACTCAGGTTCGGATGATAATAGCAGGAGATTTTGCATACCTCACACCACAAGACCATCGTTACTTTGATATAAAGTTTATAAAAAATATTTATAGGAAATCACTCACGAAATATAAAAAAGCTACACGTCGCGTTGCGTCGCACAAATTCAGGCTTTAAAACGTCCATTTGAAACCAAACAAAACTGGGCGAAGATTGCTATTTTGCACGTTTTTTAATGAAAAACATTAATTTATTCAAGTCGCGATCAAAAATTGGACGGCCATCTTGTCACTTTTGACGTCTGTATTATTAGGAATCCCATTCAAAACGGTGTCGAAATTTTTGCTAGTGAGCATTGACATTGCACAATTTTGTTAAAATCATAGCAACCAGTCATCAAAAATAGTGTCGAAAGGAGCTTCTTTTCGACACTACTTTGCGTATCGAAAAGACTTCTTTATGGTACCAAAATAGAAATAGTATATTTGGCAACAAGTGTTGAAAATAAGCCTTTTCACACGAATGAGACAGTTTGGTTACACGAGCCATAAGCGAGTGTCATAAAGTCTCATGAGTGTAAAAAGTCTTTTCAGCACGTAGCACACTATACTTTTTCTACGACTGCTACATACAGGGTGCCCCACTGGGAGTGTGGTAGAAAATTACATGTTATATGGGAAACATTTTTATTATTGATTTA
>MU185654.1:19125-36049 GCA_016904865.1 Pissodes strobi | reverse complement strand
GAGGGCGAAGCCCTAAAATGGGGCCCCAGGGGGGCGAAACCCTAGAATGGGTCTATGGTTCGGGAGTCCCATTTTTTACAGATTTAGCAATGGAACCCCCGGGGGTGAAGCCCTAAATTGGGGCACCAAGTCTTAAAAGGGGGCCCCTGGTATAAGAGTTCCATTTTCTACAGTTTTCCAAAAAGGGGCTCCCGAGGGGTGTAGCCCTATAATTGGGCCCCCTTTTTTAGAGATCTGGTAATGGGACCTTTGAGGGCGAAGCCCTAAAACGGAGACGAAGCCCTTTAATCTAAATACCCGAATAAGCGTGTGAAAAGTATACTTTGCACACGCCGTGTGCATACTTTTCACACGATGTTTGAAATGTCCAGTTTTCAAGAGCAGTTGTTAGTGCGTTTTTGTCTATTTTCAGGGCAGTCGTAGAAAAAAGTATATTCAACTTACATTTGCAATGAATGGTCATTGCATAATATACTATTCAGCAGCTAATAGTGAAATAAAATTTCCGAAAACTTATTTCCTCAATAATTTCAAATTTGAACACGAAATTTATGAGATACCAAAAATACGCAATTTTATCCCGATTTAAACGTTTTTGTGATACATAGGAGTTTTCTGCTCTCAATGGTTAAACGAAAAATTAAATCATACCACTGCTAGCCTAAAAATGAATTGCTTATCATTATTTTTAAGATAAATAAAAAGGAACTGAAGCATATAAATTTTATTTAAAAACATATAAATATGACAAATATCTGGTTAATGACATATTCAAAAAGTAGCTTAATAACTATTTTCTTCTATTAAATACCTATTAAAAACATAATTTCATTTCATTATAAATGAAAAAAATCTCCTAAATAAACTGGTATATCTAGAAAAAAAGATTAAATCTATAGTATTGGCAATTGTAATTGGTTTATTTAGATTTGCTAAACCAGTAAATTGTTAGGGTATTTCTATAAAGCTATTGTACTAATAAGTACCCGTATTAGGTAGGTATATAATATAATTAAAGTAGATAAACATATTTACAGCAGTGCCACTGGTTTTGAAACGTTACCAAGTTAGTATACTTCGAATGGGGAAGAGCCGTCGGTCGTCAATCTATTGGTGCAGTTACTTTACTACGTGCGAACTATAAATATTTTGGGGGTAAAACAAGGCGGAACTAAGGGAAGCGGTATTGCCAGATTGACATGTAAGAACTTCAGAACCGGTTTTTGATGAATCAAAAATGGGAAAAATAAGTATTTATTGTTATAATTTAATATGAAAAAAGTATGTACAGTAACTCGTAAACTTAAAATTTGGCAACGCTACACCTATCGATTATAGAATGTGCCTCAATGTTGGGGGAAAACAAAGAACCATTTGTCCCGTCTCTTCAGGTTAAATGTCTTTGTTTGGAGCCTTCGGCAACATGCACTAAAACAGAGTTTTATCCACAATACCGAAACAGAATTTTTGCACTCGACGCGCGTTTCGCTAACCACGTTAGCATCATCAGGAGATGATTAAGACAAAAATTAAAACCTACCTAACTCTGTTTTATACTACTGTTTGCTTATTCAAGCGGAACCAAAAAGAACCAATCCTAGAATCCCATTAGTCACGCTTGATTAACCAATACAATTGACTATACGGAATAGGCCCTCTATCTCTATTTAAACTATTCTTACATTTAATAATTTCCATACTCTCATATGCGCCTAATAATCTTCTATCAGTTATATTATGAGTTAATTTTAAATTTTTAATTGTTATTCTATGATTAGTTATTTAGGAAGACCAGTCGTGATTCCACTTCTTTTGTTAATCAGGAGGAAAATACAAAATATGTTTCGATACCGTATAATCCTCAGTATACTAGAGGACTCCAAAAAGATTTTAAGGAAGTAGGTTTAAAATTAGTGTACAAAACTGAGTTCAACATTAAAAAACTATTAGGTGGTCCAAAGGACAAAATTGAAATGTTAGAAAGAAGTGGAATATATGAAATTGGATGTATGGATTGTAACCAAAAATATGTTGGACCAACTAGAAGATCTATACAAACGAGATTCAAAGAACATATGGCTCATTTAAAGTATGGTAGAACAGACAAATCAAGTATTGTCGAGCATGCTTTTGATAATAATCAGAGAATAACAATTAAAAATTTAAAATTAATTCAAATAGTTTAAATAGAGATAGAGGGCCTATTCCGTATAGTCCATTGTATTGGTTAATCAAGCGTGACTAATGTGATTCCAGAATTGATTCTTTTTGGTTTCGCTTGATTAAGCAAACAGTAGTAGAAAAGAGAGTTAAGTAGGTTTTAATTTTAGTCTTAATCATCTCCTGATGATGCTAACATGGTTAGCGAAACGCGCGTCGAGTACAAAAATTCTGTTTCGGTATTGTGGTTAAAACTCTGTTTTAGTGCATGTTGTCGAAGGTTCCAAACCCCAACATAGGGTACTATTGAGCTTTATATGAGCTCTACTGCAATAATTTATCCCAATATGGTCTATTTAACTAGATGCAGATATAGAAGGCATATGACAGCTCGGTATACCAACAGTTCTTTTGAATATATTTTTTTGGATACATTAAAATTATATAGAGATATTACGAAATTCAGTTATAATTAATTACTATTTCTTTTGTTCACCAGGTTTCCCAAAGATCCCAATGTTCGGAAAGCTTGGATTACTTTTTGCAAATGGAATGAAAATATGGATGATGTATCTACATTATTCATATATTCTGTTAATTTTATTGCAAGTGATTATTTAGAACCAGCAGCAAAAGAATTTGGAGGTGCCTTAAAATTGAAGCCTGGTGCTGTACCATAATTTTTAAAAGGTAATTTTTATTTATTCAATTTCACAGGTATCCCGTAGACAACTTTTTTTCTATTCGTTTACTCGGGACCTCACTGACCTACCATTCATCAAACAAAAGCGCACAAGACCTACAAATCAAGCAAATGTCTATCAAGCAAGCTTGTTGCTATCAGTTATTCTCTAACCTTTGTTCACAATGTAGTATCCTTTCCTGCCAATGCTATAACAATTACCTAATGGATACTGATAGTGTCGATATAGGTCCTGAGGTGGCATAATTTTTTGCGCATTACTTCAACTCTGTATATTGCACCGTTCATCATCAGTGCACGATGGTGTTTTTATCTAATAATATAAAAATAATAATAAATATTCTTTAATTCAAAATTATGTACACATAAAGTGAAATAGTGTCAAGAAACAAACATTCTACTACAAAAAGGTAATGATGCCTTACTTACTTCAATGAGTATGGACAGTAGTATAATTAAAAATGAAAATAATATAAACATCATCAATCATTCTATTACAATTTGAATCATTTATTCCGAGCTGAAAAATGTAAGCATTTATAAGGGGCCTGGGCTAGGATAGCCACTTCATTTTGTCTAAAAACTGCTCAATCATCCTTGTACCTCATCTTCTCTGATTTTTGGAAGTCTAGTTTTGGGGCTCCTATACATAAGGTTGGTGACAGAACCAGCATAAGAAGCTATAGGCCCATCTGTATTATAAACATTATCCCTAAGGTTGTAACTACGTTGCTCAGTTCAGTATTATTCCCTGAGATAATTGGCAAGTAATTTGGCCCTTACCCATCTAAGCACTGAACTCAAAAATTTGCTTACTCTCATTACATACTTGTGGCTTTGGCGATCGGTGCTGAGGCACACTCTGTTTTTATGCAGACTTACAAGGCATTTGACAAGGTTTTCCACTTGACATTATTATGCAATATCGAAGCATTCAGTGTGTCGGGCCCTATGCTCAGTTGAATTAAAAGTTATCTCATCGGCCGAACCCAGGTGGTGTGAGGTATGCTTCCAGGGTCCCCCGAGCCTACCTGCAAGACACTTTGGTCTCCATTGAACTACTACTAGTAGTACTACTATCACTACTTTTGAAAAAATAATTCGGTTCCTAATTAAAAAATACTTGTAATTTCGAATTTTAATTAATTTGGGTTAATTAGCATAAGAATAATGTTATTTCCCAAAACAACATGTAAAAATGCAATAAAAAGATTTTTGAGACTCATTGCATTTAAAATTTTACAAAAGTCTTCAACCGAACGTCTAACATCTTCAAGCTCTGAAAATGTTCCATTAACACGGCCTTCAGCATCACAAACATCAATGAGTTCTTCAGAGAATTTGAAACACACCCCTAAGAAGATGAAATTCAGCGAGCCAAAATATGTTAGTGAAATAAGATCTCCACATCTGTCAACTCCACATAGAGCTAGAAAAAGTTTCAAGTTAGCGAAGGAAAAATTTCCCAGCAGGCAAAGAAAATTAAAATTCTTCAACAAAAAAATAGAAGATGTCTGAACCGGATTCATACCTTAGAAGATTTACTCAAATATCTCAGGAAGAAAAATCTAATATCAGAAGGAAATGCCCAATGTTTTAAGTTTAGATTTAGACAACATCGTCCATATTATTATTCTCAATTATTTCGCCTGTATTATTTATATTTCCATTAACTAAACTCTGTTTAATTACATGTTTTTTTTTCAGGAGGGCCTTGCAGCAAACATCAAGGATTTGATTGGCCACAAGTTGAAGATGAAAGGAAAGGGAAAATATTCTCCAGAGCTAAGGAGATTCTCACTAACTCTGCAATTTTATTCTTCTGCAGCCTACAATTATCTTCGGAAGACTTGGTCTAATCTGTTGCCACATCCAAGCACACTACGGAAATGGTACAGTGTGGATGATGGGAAACCAGGTTTCTCTTATGAAGCATTTTCTGCAATTTTCATTAGAAATCAGGAAAAACCTGTCTTCATAAATATTGTTGTGGATGAAATGTCAATAAGGTCTCAACTAATATTTGAAAATGGCCAGTTTTATGGTGGTATAAATTTGGGTACAGATCTTTCTCAAGAACGTGATAATGTGATTAAGGCAAAACATGCTCTTGTATTCTTAGCAGTATCACTAAATGGACACTGGAAGGTGCCTTTAGGATATTTCCTAATTGATGGGCTCAACGGTACAGAGAGGTCAAATTTACTCACCAAGTGCTTTCAGCTGGTTCATGAAACAGGAGCTAAAGTTTATTCAATAACCTTTGATGGTGCTCCAACTAATTTGAGCATGTGCACACATCTTGGTGCAAATTTTAATTATTTCCAAACTAACTTCAAACCTTGATTTATCAATCCTATAACTCAAGACAAAGTTTGGGTGTTTTCGGATGCATGTCACATGCTCAAATTGGTAAGAAATACTTTAGCTGACTCCGAAGGAAATTTGATAAAATGGGATTTCATCAAAAAGTTGTACCAGTTGCAGTTAGATGAAGGCTTGCATGCAGGGACAAAACTCACAAAAAAACATATTGTTTACCAAGATAAATGAATGTTAAGTTAGCTGCGCAGACTTTTAGTGAATGGGTTTTCAATGCCTTTCAATTTGTTGACCATTTGAAGGTCAGTGATTTGAAAGGATGTATGGCAACAGCTCACATTTGCCTAAATTTAAATAATATTTTTCATTTATTAAATTGTTGAAATAAATTTTCAAAAAGGAATAAATTCAATGTCCCGATAGAAGAAAAATCTGTAGAATTTTTATCAAATTATGCTAAGGAGTTTGGATTGTACATATCTGGTTTAAAAGATACTTCTGGATTATCTATCTTAAAAACTAACAGAAAAACGCGATTTTTAGGATTGATAATTTGTTTGAGAAATAGTTTTGAGCTATATAAGCAGCTGAGAGAGGAAAGGCAAGAATATTTGTTAACTTTTAAGTTAAGCCAGTGTAGTATAACGTACCCGGGTCGATTCAACATAGTTGAATCAGATAAGTAAAATTGTGTTTTGCCTTTTATTTTGCCAATGATAGTCAAATTAGATTAAAAAGAAATGGATTAAAAAGAGGACCAATACCTACGTTGTGTTATTATTATATCTTACACAATTTTTAATTATTCGGATTGCGCTTCGACTAAACATAATTAGGGAAATTTGAGGGAAAGGTGCGCCATGTAAATCAAACCACAGATTCCTAATACGCCTAATTTATTAAAGAAAAGCGTGCCATACTCCGCCTGGAATTCACGAGGGAAAAGAGCATGGCAGAGAAAACCTCCGAGTTATGCTGTACAACCTTTATTAGTATAACAACTAATTAAATTACTGTCTCACGCACCGCAATTTGTCGTTCCACACTTGTGACAATACTGCAATACATTCAAAACTGAAGAGTTTGGTATTAGTTAGCCAGACGTCGCCAGCAGGTACTGAGGTCCCATACGGGAGGCTACTCAGCTATAGTTGCAAATTGAGCTAATATCTCTAGTAAGACCTGCAGGCCGATTAATATATATATTTCCTTCGTTATCGCTTAGCGATTGATTACATTATTTGTGATTGAATAGTATTCGTTTACTGTTGCTAATTAGTTATAGTCATTTCGATATAATACATTTCAATTACGATATGTGGTTTCATTCTGTGTAATTCTGCACAGGCTACAGATCCTTTATCATTTCGGGTGCTTATAAGCAATTGGCATCAAGTCAAAAATTCAAGGTTACAAAATAATGTTAATTTAAATTTCACATATGTTTCATACAAAAGCAAATCATTGAAAATATAGCATTTGTTAAAAGAACGACTTAGGGTGCTTTGCTCGCAAGCTCACGATTTATAGCTAGGATATTCGCTCAGTCAGGGGAGGAAAATGTTAGTGGATTCATCAAGTCCCTTACTTACATTACAATCACAGTCATACTAAAACTAAAATTCCAGCACGAAGAGACAGGAAACAATACACAGTGTTATTCACAGCATAAAACGATTTCATTAAATATATACACTTGTTATACCATCAAATATAAATTATCCATGAGAACAAATGAAATATTTGTGCAAATTATGTTTATAACAATATCAAAATATATACACATGTTAGGCCATCAAATATGAATTATCAATGAAAATATGAGAAATATTTATGCAAATTATTTTAATAACAATATGAAAAGGTATACACATGTTAGGCCATCAAATATAAATTATCAATGAGAATAAATGAAATATTTGTGCAAATTAGGTTCATAACAATATCAAAATATATACACATGTTGTGCCTTCAAATATGAATTATTATCAATGAGAATGAAATCAATATACTTGTGCAAATTATGTTAATAGCAATATCAAAATATATACATATGTTATGCCATCAAACAGGAGAAATATTTATGCAAATCATGTTAATAACAATATCAAAATATATACACACGTTATGCCATCAAATATTAATTATCAATGAAAATAGAAGAAATATTTATGCAAATTATGTTTATAACAATATCAAAATATATACACACTTATGCCATCAAATATTAATTATCAATGATAATAGACGAAATATTTATGCAAATTATGTTAATAACAATATGAAAATGTATACACATGTTAGGCCATCAAATATTAATTATCAATGAAAATAGGAGAAATGTTTATGCAAATTATGTTAATAACAATATCAAAATATATACACACGTTATGCCATCGAATATGAATTATCAATGAAAATAGGAGAAATGTTTATGCAAATTATGTTAATAATAATATGAAAAGGTATACACATGTTAGGCCATCAAATATCAATTATCAATGAGTATAAAATATATAATGGTACAAATTATGATAATAACAACATTATAAGTTTCACTTCACCGACCTGTAATGACATAATATTGCAACACAGAAGCAAAACAATTCACCAAAATAAACTGTACACTCCGCCGGCTTCTGACTCTCTATCTTTTCCCGTTCTCCAGCAATACCTTTCGGATCTCCTCCAAAAAACCTCGCAAAAACTCGACTTCAATTTATGACTTGTTTTTATCTTTTACATGTATAAGGGGTGTCTCAAAATATACCCATATATAGGGTGTCTCAAAAATTAATGTATCAGGTCTAATGAAATAGTATTTTAAAGATGTGGGGTATCTCACCAGGATTATCTTGAAACTTTATTCTCTGTCATAAGAAGCCGTGGAGGCTTCAATAACAATCCTAATGTCAGGCAATTTGAAAGTGCCTATAAACGTTTATTAGTTCGTCATGAAATAAGCACTTCATTCAATTCAAATTGTCTGGCAGATGAAGTTGATATTTTACATGTATCTTCCAGAAAATCTAGTTTTCAAGAGCCTCTCTTATTAGAAGGAAATATAATATGTGATATATTTGACCATGATTACTTGTCATCTTTGTGGACTTTAACTCCTTACGTTGAGAACGTGGTTGAACATATCGCAGGTTTTATTGTTCACAAAATAATTTCAACCCAAAAAACTATGTGCCATATTTGTGCAACCCAGTTAATTGACAGGGAAAACATTCCTTTACTAATAAGAATAAAAAATCGTGGTAAACTTTTAGCAGCTTCTAAAGCTGTCTCAAGAATATGCATGATAACAGAAAGGTATATGAGACAAAATATGCATGTTCTGTTTACTAAGAAGCACATGAAACAATATCTAAGAAATGCTATTTTGCAGGGTATTCACAACCCCTTTGACAATGATTTAATGAACAATCATATTATGTCTCAAGATTCACACACTATAATCACAAAATTCAGTTATCAAAATTGATAATAATTACATTTTTGGACATTAGAATGTTTTATGAAGCCAAAGTAGCTTCACAAAAAGATGCGTATATTAGCCAAAACAAAACCAATAATCCTCGATAAGTTATCAGAGATTTTAATTTATAAGTATGTAGTTTCAAAAATTATTTTGCATTTATAGTATACCTAATCATATTTGTTTTGTATGTAAAATTGTGGTTGATTTATATTTTAATTAAGCCTTTGTAGTTGTAATGAAAATTTTGAATAAAATATTTAAGAGTATGCTTCTTCTTTTCCTGTTGAGCTATTTTTCGCAACCTTATTGACACTTAATAAAGATTGTTCAATAAAATGGTTTGTCAAGTTTTTTTCAGACAGTGAAAAGTGCTTAGACGTACATTCTACATCAAATAAACTACAGGTAGATTTTCCTAAGGTGACAAGCTTTTAAAATAATTACTTCTGAAAACTATATCCTTATTTCATTCGAATACTTAGTCCAATAAAGAGCGTGCTCAAGTATTTCTTGCATACCTATGATAATGAAGTAGGTCGTAATCTAAATTTCAATAACTTATTTTATTTAAATCATGAAAAATTTTAATATTATTCTTTTTATCTTAAAAATAGATTTCCCGTGAAGTTATATCCCCTCAAAAATGTAAGAAACCATTAAAATACGATGAATATAAATGGTTCTGGTAAACTTCATAACCTTCGCAAATTCCTTTTTTTCACTAGAAAGGGTGTGTCCTATAGCGTAGTTTAAGAGAAAACATTTGCGGATCCCCCATATTTGAGCTGAAAAAAAGCCTCCAAAGTTCGAATTTTGAGGTTAAATTGGGTATGCCTGGGGTTAGCACTTGGTTAGTTTCCTTTTCTTGAGCGCCCAGAGCGAGCGGAGGGCCATGCGCGAAGTGAAATATGAGTAGAATGATAAAAAAAATACTAAATGAAATATGCACAAATAAACCAAAATTTCCTTTTATTTTCACGTTCAATTTCATTATTTACACGTTCCATCCGGGAAAGAAGTAGAGGAAGTTCTTCGGGGCTTCCGGGGCTTTTTTTCGGCTCAAATGTGGGGGATCCCCAAATTTTTTCTCTTAAACTACTCTATAGGGCACCCCCTTTCTAGTGAAAAAAATAAAATTGCGAAATTCCGAGGGTCGTGAAGTTTACCAGGCCCAATATAAATATTCCTAACAACCTATTTGTATGATATCATCAAAGTATATGTAAACTAGTAAGTTCACTCAGCGGTAAATCCTTTGATGTAATTCAGCCACATTCTTTTATATCAAGTGACAACTGGAGATGACCGATGCGCTGCGTAAGTGTCTGATTGATTCGCGTGGCTTTCTCTAGTCAGAGATGTATTCAGGAGATTTTATGGACTCGTAACGAAAGACCTACTGAATGCCGGCCGGGTGAAAAATGAAGTGAAACTGAGCAAAGTTGTAAAAATATTTTCATAGAAGGAAATTGAAAAAAAATTTGCTATACGGGGTGTCATTTTTAGGTGATACCACTGTTGCTATCTCAGAATCTAACAAGAATTGAAGAACACTGCAAATCGATCTTGAAAAGGCATCAATAATGGTAACTTTCTGATTTAATCAACTTTGTAGCTTTGACCGTTTCAAAGATCGCAATAATAGTGGATTACCTAAAATATATTTAAAAATATATAATAATATAATACTTCGGAATCTCATTTTTACCACACTTCTTTGGTTTCATGAAAGTGATTTTTCAAGGCCACGTTATGACATGGTTTATGTTTTCGTCTCGCTTTACGGCATTTTTGTATCGTTGATTGGACGAATAACCAAAACTAACCAAATCTATCAAAATTGATTGTACCGTATCGGCACCGGCACCGGTTCAAATGACTACAATAAGCTGAGACTAAGTGAAACTAACCAAAACTTGATTCGACGATTAACCAAAACTAACAAAATGTATTAAAATTGATTATAACGTATCGTAACGGATTCAAATTACTAAAATAAGTTGATACTAACTGAAACTAACCGAAAGTTGATTGGAGGACTAACCCAAACTAACCAAATCCATTAAAATTGATGATAACGTATCGGAACAGATTCAAATAATTAAAATAAGTTGAGACTAAATGAAACTAACCGAAAGTTATTGACGAATAACCCAAACTAACCAAATCTATTAAAATTGATTTTAATGTATTCTGAAAAGCTTGAAATTGCTAAAATAAGTTGAGAATAAGTGTAGCTAACCGAGAGTTGATTGAACTACTAACCCAAACTAACCAAATCTATCAAAATTGATTATAACGTATCGGATGACTAAAAGAATTTAAGACTAAGTGAAACTAACCGAAAGTTTATTGGAAAACTAACTTAAACTAAAAAAATCTATTAAAATTGATTATAATGTATCGGGACCGCTTTAAATGACTAAAATAAGTTAATAATAAGTGAACCAACGGAAAGTTGGTTCGACCACTAGCCCAAACTTACCAAATCTCTTAAAACTGATTATAACGTGTTGGAACCGGTTCAAATAACTAAGGTATAAGTTAAAATTAAGTGAAACTAACCGAAACTTGATTCGACGATTAACGAGAACTGACCAAATCTATTAAAATTGATTATAACGCATCGGAATCGGTTCAACTGATTGAAATAGTTAAGACTAAGTGAAACAAACCGAAAATTGAATCGAGGACTAACCTAAACTAACCAAATCTATTAAAATTGATTATAATGTATCGGAACCGCATTAAATGACTAAAATAACTTGAGAATAAGTGAAACTAACCGAAAGTTGGATCGACGACTAACCCAAACTAACCAAATCTATTAATATTGATTATAATATATTGGAACCGCTTTAAATGACTGAAATAAGTTGAGAAAAAGTGAAACTATCCGAAAGTTGAATAGACGACTAGACCAAAGTAACCAAATCTACTAAAATTGATTATAAAGTATCTGAACCGGTTCTAATGACTAAAATAGGTTGAAACTAAGTGAAACTAACCAAAAGTTGATTGAACAACAAACCGGATTAGGTTGGTTAGTTCGGGTTAATCGTCGATTCAACTTTCGGTTAGTTTCACTTAGTCTCAACATATTTCAATCATTTGAACCGGTTCTAAGACGTTATAATCAATTTTAATAGATGTTATTAGTTGGGTTAGTTACCAAATCAACTTTCGGTTAGTTTCTCTTAGCCCTAACTTATTTTAGACATTTGAACCGGTTCCGATACGTCATAAACAATTTTAATAGATTTGGTTACTTTGGATTAGTCGTCCAATCAACTTGCGATAAAATTCACGTAGTTTCAACTTATTTTAGTCATTTGAACCGGTTCGGATACGTTATAATCAATTTTAATAGGTTTGGTTAGCTCGGGTTAGTTGTTGATTCATCTTTCGGTTAGTTTCACTTATTCTCAACTTATTTTAGTTATTTAAAGCGGTTCCGATAAGTTATAATAAATCCTAATAGATTTGGTTAGTTTGGGCTAGTCGTCCAATCAACTTTCGATTAGCTTCACATAGTTTCAATTTATTTTAGTCATTTGAACCGGTTCCGATACGTTATAATCAATTTCAATAAATCTGGTTAGTTTGGGTTAGTTTGGGGACGACTACATTCAACTTTCGACTAGCTTCACTTAGTTTCAACTTATTTTAGTCATTTCAACCAGTTCCTATACGTTATAATCTATTTTAAAAGATTTGCTTCGTTTGGGTTAGTCGTTGATTCATCTTTTGGTTAGTTCCACTTATTCTCAACTTATTTTAGTCATTTAAAGCCGTTTCGATACGTTATAATAAATTTCAATAGATTTGGTTAGTTTGGGTTAGTTTGGGGGCGACTACAAGCAACTTTCGACTAGCTTCACTTAGTTTCAACTTATTTTAGTCGTTTGAACCTGTTCCGATACGTTATAATCAATTTTAATAGATTTGATTATTTTGAATTAGTCGTCGATTCAACTCTCGGTTGGTTTCACTTAGTCTTAACTTATTTTATTAATTTGAACCAGTTCCGATACGTTGTAATCAATTTTAATAGATTTGGCTAGTTTAAGTTAGTCGTCTATTCAACTTTCGGTTTGTTTCACTTAGTCTCAACTTATTTTAATCATTTGAACCGGTTCCGAGACGTTATAATCAATTTTAATAGATTTGGTTAGTTTGGGTTAGTCGTCCAATCAACATTCGGTTAATTTCACTTAGTTTCAACTTATTTTAGTCATCTGAATCGATTTTGATACATTATAATCAATTTTAATAGATTTGGATAGTTTGGGTTAGTCGTCGATTCAACTGTCGGTTGGTGTCAGTTATTCTCAACTTATGCTAGTCATATAAAGCGGTTCCGATACGTTATAATGATTTTATTACATTTGGTTAGTTTGAGTTAGTCGTCGATTGATCTTTCGGTTAGTTTCACATAGTCTCAACTTATTTTAATCATTTGAACCGGTTACGTTACGTTATATTCAATTTTAATAGATTTGGTTAGTTTGGGTTAGTAGTCCAATCAACTTTCGGTTAGCTTCACTTATTCCCAACTTATTTTAGCCATTTGAGGCAGTTCCGATACGTTATAATCAATTTTAATAGATTTGGTTAGTTAGGTTAGTGTTCAATTAACTTTCGGTTAGTTTCACTTATTCTCAACTTATTTTAGCCATTTGAAACGGTTACAATACCGACGTCATTATCAATTCTAATAGTTGTGGTTAGTTTGGGTTAGTCGTCGATTCAACTTTCGCTTACTTTCACTTATTCTCAACTTATTTTAGTCATTTAAAGCGGTTCCGATACGTTACAATCAATTTCAATAGATTTGGTTAGTTTGGGTTAATCGTCGATTCAACTTTTGATTAGTTTCACTTTGTCTCAACTTATTTTAATCATTTGAATTGGTTCTGATACGTTATAATCAATTTTAATGGATTTGGTTAATTTGGGTTAGTCATCCAAACAACTTTCGTCTAGCTTCATTTAGTCTCAGCTTATTTTAGTTATTTGAACCGGTTCCGATACCTTATAATCAATTTTAATAGATTTGGTTAGTTTGAGTTTGTCGTCGAATCAACTTTGGGTTAGTTTCACAGTGCCAAAATATATTTAATATTTACAAAGCATTCCATTATCGTTATATAATATGTATTTATATAAAAAAATCTGACACCTAGACGATTTTTCCGGTCTTGTCGCCTCCTTCACCTAATTTTATTAACATATCTATTCACTAATCCGACTATAGATTTTTCCTATTTGCCTCTGTATTTTTCATTGCTTCGTATATATTTCCACCGAAGTCCGAATAAAATATTAAAATAGAAATAAAATTGAGGATTTTCACAAATCCGACTCTGTTCTGAACACTCTGCCTACATACGAACGACTGATTAAACTAAAACGCTCCACATGCTGCCAACAATCTGCGGATTTTCGGCGGCTGGCAGAAAATATTTGGGGGAGTGGAGCTACTAGTTTACATATACTTTGGTATCATCTACATATCGTAAAAGAGACTGTTAAATAGTGTACTATATCATATCGCATTCTAACTACTAAAACAATAATAGCATTCATATTTTAATGATTCCCGCTCGTATTTCAAATATTTGCATTTTTATTCGTCGGGGATCACCAATAGAATACATCATGTTGACACATGCGCAAATAAGGCATGTCCTTCTTAAAGACAAACTTATGCGAGTACACACAGCCGTCGTCTATATCTATCCTTTAACATTGGCTTCACCGTTGTGCTGATGCGAGCAATATATTTGTTATTATACATATGCTTAAGGTACATACAGGCCTGCCGCACGCCTGCATAGCACGGTTTTCTCGCGCACCTGCTGTGAGCCATGTAGAGAGACGCGCCTGCCCTCGACTAGCAAAGTGGATCAGTGTTTTTGTGTGGAAAAACTGTTGGACAAGGAGAAAGCTGCAGAATGTTTATTGTTATGCGGTGGTGTGATGTTCAGGGCCGTAGATAAGGAAGGGAGGGGGTTTGAACCCCCATGGCTCAAAAAATATGTTTGCCCTGGGGGCCTTTTTGACTTAATTCGCTACAAGTTCTCTTCCTATTTAACCCAAATCCCCCCCCCCCATGGAGAACGCCTAGCTACGGCCCTGGTGATGTTCACTGCATCTCATTTCATATTAGAAAAAAAACGAAAATGGTGGCGTAATGAAGTGTAAAAAAGAAGAGCCGGTCAAAAGTTAATGAACGATTTGAGTTTCTAGCACATTAGTGGTCATTACAAAAAAATTACAAGAATGATTCAAACTGACGTTGTAAATCTATTAGTAAAAATAGGACCAAAAATTTCCAAAAAATATACATATCGTCGGTCCAATGCCAAAGGCACGAATGTGCAAAAATCGCAAAAATTCCTTTTTTGTGGGAAGAATGTAAAAATTCGCTAAATTTTACACTGCCACGAAAGTCAAATCTTAATATTTTGTACATGTTTGAAAATAATTCCTAGTCGGTTTCGCGAAAGTGGCACATTCGTGGCTTTGGCGTGGTACAAATTTCCAAATCTGTAACAAACAGATTCGTGCATTTAAAGTTCGCTGCGATTGCTGTAAACACAGATTATTAGTCGATGTTTTCTTGAACTAGTGGCAGGTTGAAACAGTGTTAAGTTATTATAATTATTGATAATACGTTGTTAGAGGGAAACTCCTTTTACGATGTTGGTTTGTTTGATTTATTGAATATATTTATTATGTCTGGGTCTAGAGCATTACGAATGGTTTTGATGTGCAAGGAAGAAAAATATACTGGTAAGTTTACTTTATTGAAGAGTGAAATAAATTGCCTTTTTCAACATAAAATGCTATTAAGTTTGATGATACGTTAGTTTAACTGTTTGATCGTAAAATCATTATATAATGCAATTATTAAAGAATAAAGTGTCATAGTATAATAATAGGATAATGTTACAATCAATCCTAAACTGAAGATGCGAATCTATTGGCAACTGAAGAACAAATTAATGTCGCAAATACTGGTATGTTATAATTATCTTATTTTAATACCACTAGTCCTCATAATAACTAAGCGACTTGAGAAAAATTTGGTTTTAATTATTTCTTAATTTTTTCAATTTCTCGACCTCTTGGTCATCACTGTATTCATTCATCTAGCTTTTTTTGGCATTTCACTAAAGGTGTTTTAGAAGTCACTTTTATTATTTTTGGTTTTTTAAATTAAATAAACTAAAAGGGTTGGAGCAAAAGCCTAACATGATAAGCCAACAATTAATAATTTTTTTTTAGTTTTTGTATGGCCCAAAATTATTTTCAGGTGACAATCAACCTTCAACTAAAGATGCAGGTCAGGTGGATATTGAAAATCATAGTAATGTCGGAAATGCGGGTATGTTAAAGTTTATTTTAATATTACTACTCCTCATCATATTAATGACTGACTTCCAGAAAAAATCTTTTTAATTAATAAGTGATTTTTATTTTTCCAATTCCCCGATTATTAATAGCGCAACGTATTCTATAATTTCTCAATTATTAGACTAATTAGTTTTTTTTAAGTCCAAATAATTTGAAAACCAGCGCAGATCACAAATTCTCTTCGTAGTCGTTCTGAAATCAAAATAGTTATGTAAAAATATGGAGTAAACTATCAATTTTTGTTTATTCTTATCAGATGGCCATCTTATGCCAGTAGAAAATACCGACATAAATTGTGATTCAAATGCTGGTAACATAATTAATGTTAACATAGGAGGTACCAAGGAACAAACCATTTACTTTCTTTCACCAACAAAAGAGACTGAAATCCCGCAGCCATTGATGAAGCAGTACCAGGAATCCCGTGAAGCGAGCAACGAAAACATTCCCGGCCAGCCTAACGACTTCGATGAGCCATTTGAAGATTCATCAGACGAATATGTACCTTTCAGTTCCAATTCGGATTCCGAAGACCACGGAAATAATGATAAAAACTATTTACCACTAAAACGTAAGAAAAATGAAAAAACCTGGAAGAAGAATATTAGAAAACGTGCAAGGGTAAGTGGCAAACCTTACATGGGGTTTCGTAACATTCCGAAACCTGCTCGCAAACTGTTACCTTCAACCTGTGCCAATAAGCAAAAGCATTTTTGCTCAACAAACGTTAACGAACAACAAAGAAGACAAATTTACACCGAATTTAGAAAACTTATCAATCTGGATGAACAGAAGCAGTTTATAAACTGCCACGTTGAACAAAGATATAA
>MU185653.1:50241-107512 GCA_016904865.1 Pissodes strobi | reverse complement strand
ATTTTTAACTACAGTACCGTCGACATCGTTCCCGCATTTTTGCTGTGTTTATTGAGTATATTCGCAATTTAAATATATTGTTATATATCAAGGTGTTGCTGAAAAAGTGTAGTATTTTTGTGATAACTGAAACAGACCTTCTTTTTGGAATAATTCGCGAAATTGGTAAAAATAAACTTGAAAGGTGTTAACGACTCGATGTAGCTGCTGAGCAAAAAACGACATTCCCGTGCTTTTTATCGCACTGTAAACATATCCTTTGTATGAGGGTTGAAGCAGTGATGGGAAGTGTACCGTATTTAGTACAATTTAGAATAAGCTTTTCTCAGTGTTAAATTATTGAGAATGGTTTGTAGCATCTGTGGAGAAGCTGCTTCGGGGAAGAATGCTGTATTTTCATGTGACTCATGTAAGGGAAGATATTGTAAACAATGTGCCAAGTTGACTGCGTCGGAGGTTAAGGTAATGGAACTTAAGGAAACTAGAATACTCAAATTTCAGTGTGAAAAATGTAATAAATTTCACACGCACGATTTGCTACAAAATGCAATAGAAGATAAAGTGAAGATAATTGAAGCCAAAGAAGAAATAATAATTTTATTACAACAGAAAATAAATGAATTAGAGTCATCAAAATCAGAAAACCCAATGCTTTTGTCATACAGTGAAGCTGCCCAGAGAAACAAAACAATTATTCCTAAAATAAACGTTAATCTACCAAGCATAATTATAAAGCCGAAACAGAAACAAAACTTTACAAAAACTGAAACGGATATTAAGAAGTCCATTACGCCAACAGACCTAAAAATCTCTATAAAAAACACAAGAAGCACGAAAGATGGTGGACTGGTAATCAAGTGTTCAAGTAAAAATGACATAGAAATACTGAAACGGGAAGCTGAGAATAAATTGAAAGATTATGAGGTACAAATAACTAAAATGAGTTGGCCGCGGTTTAAGATTGCCAGTTTCTCTGAAGAGATCAGTGAACACCAAATTGCAAAATCTATCATGGAACAAAATGAAATTATGGAGAGTGAAGATAATCTGAAAATAACATATGTTAAAAAATCGAGAAATGGAACATCCGTCGTTTTTGGGGAGTGCTCGCCTAATATATTTAGAAAATTAATGACTCTAAAAAAAGTATATATTAACTGGCAGAGATACCCGGTCTATGAAGATATTAGTATATTAAGATGCTTCAAATGTCAACAGCACTATCATAAGCAGGATATGTGCCAAAATAAGGAGTCATGTGAACACTGCTCAGAGGAACATCATAGAAAAGACTGTCCAAAGATATTGAAGAAATGTAGCAATTGTATCAGAACAAATAACAACTTCAAAACAAACTACAAAGTAGATCATATGGCGAGTGATCCAGAATGCCCCTCCTATAATTACTTGTTAAATATAAAACGTGGAAAAATAGATTATGGATTCACAAATGGCTTGTAGTCCCCAAGAACCTATTATACTACAAAAACTGGATTCATTCGAAAACGAAATTTCTCATGAAACTATCAAATGTCAACTACTAGAAAATAACATCAGTTTAAAATCAAAACTGTTAAACGTTCTGCATTTGAACATTAGAAGCATTCACAAGAATTTTGATGAATTTTTAGTATTTTTAAGCGCGTATAATTTAGATTACTGTGATATAATTGTATTGGGTGAATCATTTGAAAGTTATGATAATCAGTATGGTATCGACGGTTACACTATGTTTTACAATAATGCCAGATATAATAGGAATGATGGTGCTGTAATTTTCGTCAGGTCAAGTTTAATATTCAGTATCACACACACCACACTGAATAATTCCAATGTAACTGTAAGTAACATTTCTTTACAAAAAGATAATAATCACATTAATGTAATATGTCTGTACAGACCTCCCAACACAAACAAACAACATTTTTTAGAGGATCTTGAAAATTACTTAACACTTAGTAATAATAGCCAACTTGACGTTCTCTTGGGTGATATCAATATAAATATTCTAGAAAAAAATGATAACACTGTCAATTCTTATCTATCTATGCTAAATTACTCAGGCTTTTTATCGTGCATTAACTCACCAACGCGTGTTACTCCTGAAGTCAGCTCATGTATAGATCATATATTTGTTCGAAATAAATCAAACAGTGACCTATATAAATTTGATCCCTATGTGATACATGCTGACATAACTGATCACTACCCTATTATGCTGAACATAAGTATGAAAACAAATGTTATTGAAAATAAGAGAAGTAAGGTAACAACCCTTAAGGTAAATGACCTAATTTTTAGTGATTTAATCAAAATTGAAACTTGGAACTCGGTTCTAAACACTGATGACATAATAAAAGCCACTGATGAGTTTTACAAAATAATTACAAATATCCGTGATAGATCGACAATTAAAAAAACCTATTTTGTACATGAATTTAAAAAACGTAAACCCTGGATAACAAATGGTTTAATAGCTAGTATTAAAAATAGAGATAAAATGAAAAAAAACCTATTAATCACATACAATGATCTCGACTATCAAAAATATAAAAAATATAGAAATAATTTGCATAAAGTAATACAAAAGTGTAAACATGATTATTATAAAAATAAAATAGAGGATGCAGGATGTAACTTAAAAAAAGTATACAAACTCATATCTGAGGCAACAGATAACTCATCGCATAAACAAAAAATATTACCACCCATTAAAAATAACTCCAACGATTTCTCAGATAACAGAACCATGGCAAATTACTGCAATGAATATTTCACAAACATCGGTATCGACATGCTTAACAAAATTAAAACTCCAATTAATGAATATAAAATTACATCCCATTCTTTACCGTCCTTATTCTTGAAACCTGTAAATAGTAATGAAATCATAAAACAAATATACAGCCTTAAAAATAATAGTGCCCCGGGTATTGATATGATGAGTGTTACTACTATTAAAAAAACACATACTTATTTAATTTCTCCCCTTGTACATATTATAAATTTAATTTTTAAGAGTGGCATAGTCCCAGACCAGTTTAAAATCTCAATAGTGACCCCAATTTATAAGTCGGGAGATAAATCAAATATTGGAAACTACCGGCCAATAAGCCTAATAAATAACTTCGCTAAGGTATTTGAGAAATGTCTTAAAGACAGACTCTTAAATTTTTTGCAAATAAATAACATGCTTTCAAACAATCAGTATGGGTTTATTGGTGGTGTGGGGACCACTGATGCGCTGTATCAATTGACTAAACAAGTAACAGATAATCTGGAGAATAATAAAAAGTGCATAAGTGTGTTTCTAGACTTGGCAAGGGCATTCGACACGGTTCCTCATGGCTTGCTTTTGGATGTTTTGCACAGGTGCGGTGTTAGGGGTGCTGTGTTGAATGTCTTTCAAAGTTATCTTGATAGTAGAAAGCAATTGGTAAAAATAGAGGATACGTTGAGTGATCCCTTAAACGTTAGAATAGGCGTTCCACAGGGTACTGTGTTGGGGCCACTACTCTTCATTACATATATTAATTCGCTAACAGATCTAAAATTAAACAACTGCTCCATAATATATTATGCTGATGACACTGTAGCTATCTTTTCTGGCAAAGATTGGTATGACACAAAAAACAGTGCAATTAATGGAATTAGCAAAATAAAAGAATGGTTAGACACTTTCAAATTATCTCTTAATGTAAAGAAAACAAATTACATAGCCTTCTCATTAAATGAAAGCAATCGCCCAAACTTCGAACATATTAAAATAGATAACTTAAATGACATTATTAAAGAAGTTTCCTCAACAAAATATTTGGGGATTATAGTTGATAAACACTTAAAGTGGAACCAGCAGGTTACTAACCTTACGAAAAATATAAGAAAACTAATTTATAAATTTTACATTTTAAGAAATATTTTGACAAAAAATCTTCTGATCTCTGTTTACAAAACTATTGTCGAGGCATTAATGAGATATGGCATTGTTGTGTGGGGAGGTCTGTATGAAAACGCTTTGAAACCATTGAATGTTGCGCAAAATTATATTCTAAAAACAATTTATAAGAAGAATAAACGTTTTTCAACTGTACTTCTCTACTCCAAAGAGATATTTGATGTACGTTCTCTATACGTCTTAGAAATATCTTCCTTTGTATATAAGAATCAAGTTTTAAGGAACTACATTAACCATCCATATCATACTAGAGGTAAGGAAAATATGCAAATAATGATACCCAATAGCTGCTCAAATGCTAACCTTCGGTTTGCAAATTACTTGGCTCCTAAAATTTATAATCTTATCCCTTTGGAAATAAAAAATGTTACCAGATACAAATTATTTAAGATAACATGTAGATCTTTTATTTTTGATAACAAACATAGTTTTATGTCGCTTTTCTGATGCTGAATCCAAAATTTGTTCTTGCATTTTTTAGTAATGTCTCTCTTATTTTTATTTCAGCCTAACAATTTTATAAATCTAGTCTTGAGCACATACAGATGTTCAGTCATCTAGGTGCTTTCTGAAACATTGGTCCTATAATATTGTAAAATATTATTTAGTAACTGACAGTAGGTTTGTTTTTGTTTTTTTCATATGTCTCAAATAATTTTGTATAGCTAGCTCTATTTATTAAGCAACTATAGTATTGTAGATCTAATGTATATATAAATAAATAAAATAAATAAATAAAAAAAATAAATATATATATATATATATGAGAATATTAAATAAATAAAAAAAATAAATATATATATATATATATGAGAATATTGAATCAGCAGAAACAACTACTCCGAGAGCTAATACCCGTACCGGCATTGAATTATACTGCTGCCTCCGTTTTCTCTGGGGATAAACCAGCTATGTAATGGTTCACACTACACCCAGAGCAATGTCAGGAATATCCCAATTCCTGGTTGGAGATATGCCTTGAATCCATATCCACAAAACACTCTTGTCGTGGTGTTTTCATTGTGCTTCATTTTGTTTCTCAGAGAACAAAGCTATTTAAGGAGAGTTTGGGTTGCTCCTATAAATGTAATGTGTTGGGACTATGCAACACACCCTTTATCAGATAGCATCAGAACATCATGGTCGAGCTGACAAGAAGCAAACAACATCAGATAAGTTTTGACAGTTATAAAATGAAGCAATTTTGGTAACTATAACTTTTACTAGACACAGTAGACACTTTGACATTTAATTGCTTCAAACTGTATTTTATAATTGTTTTGACACATGTAAGCACCCCATGTAATTAACATGAAATAACTTATGTTTTGTGACTCTCAGTTGCATAGGCATATAACTAAACGTCTATGATCAGTTGTACTGGATTAATTTGGATCAATTTCAAGCTTTCTCATTCTACAGATTTCCAGCAGTTATTATTTTCATATGCTAATTGATGTTCAGGTTTGTACTTATTTACTTATTACTTCAGGTAGTGTCCAAAGTGGTGCTGTACATTGGTGCCAAAGAGGAACCTTTTTTGGCTTATTCAGATAAAATGTGGTACATGCAAAAAATTTTTTGACTAAGTAGTTTATAAGCCATCCACTTTATAATGAAAAAAAGTTAACTTGCAACATATAGACTCAGGGCACAAGAACTTTTTACGTTTTTTTGTTTGGGCTACTTACTCACTGCTTTAGTAAATTGCAAATTATGTTGAGCTCCCTTTATAGAATCGGTATGCGGATACACAGTACCTCCAGCATATTTCACACATGATTCTTCCTCAAACTGCTTCCCAAGGGCTAAACCTACGCCAAACAACACAAGAAATATTTTGTTCATGATCAATTGATCATAATATGTTTTAAGTTCAAACAAAAACAAAACAGAAACAGACGACCACAAGCCGTAGTTTAAATTTTTTAGACTTGAGCCTTGAGCGAAAAATCAAAAATCGTGAACCAGTGTTGCCGCTGGCATGAAATGAAATTATGTGATAGCTAAGCCAAAATTATCAGAATTTGATGTAAATTATATTAAAACCTGAAGATGGCGGGACCAGCAAAATATATCTTCTGATTCGCCATGAGGTTCGTTTTTTTGAAACCATCCGCCGAGTCCTCCCGCCTAACGAGTCCTAGGCTTGTGCGCGCATCACAATGTTTACATCTATGGATTCGAACCATTGATTTGTATAGGAGTGGATAAGCAATAAATAGACCAAAGATGGCAAATTTACGACCGCGAAATGTAAACAAAGATATTTCTATTTGGACTTGCGCATTAGAAAATTAGTGGGAGCTAGCTGTTGCACCGTGAAGGTAAATAGGCAGGCCCGGACTTCGAAAGTGATTATTTCACCAAATATTCGGTAGAGGAGTCTTGCCGATTGTAAGATAGGCCCCAGTTAGCGTAGTGAAACAAACAATAAGGTATAAATAAATAATAATTATAATAATTAGACTTACTTGAAATAGGAAATCCCGGGTATTTTGCCTCTACTACTACAAAACACAACCATACACTTTCAGGATTCTATTTTGGTAGCATCGCCGATTGTTTATCTGCGTATTGTTTAATGTAAACGAAAATCAAAATAGGTTACGTACAAACCACAAACGTGAACCTCTAAACTAAAACTAATTAAGCAACTACAAACACTAGGTCCAAAGAAAGTAAAAAAAAAGTAAAAACTAGAATTATTAACTCAAAACCCCGCGCCGTCAAAACGAAAACACGTCAAAGACAAAAGCCAAGTTCGATCCTGACCGACGCCTGCTGAGACCTGAGACGACAAGTGTTTTAGCGCGCATGACAAAACGGTATCTTCTTTGTTTACGTTTTTCCATTTTACGTCGATTTTGTCATGCGCAGAAACCTGTTTTTTCGCCCATAGGTTGCCACTTTTGAATAGTGCGACAGGCGGCTATTGCTTATCCACTCCTATACAAATCAATGATTCGAACCCGGGCCGCCGTGTCACAAACGCAGCATCTAACCACTGCGCCACGAGACCCGCTGGGAGCATTTCCTTGGACCATAATGACATCTTTTTGTCAGAAATGTATTTATGATGCGCGCGCAAGCCCAATACACGTCAGGTCGGAGGACTTGGGCGGATACTTGCAAAAAAAGGTTTGCGATTCGCCGTTTATTAAAAATTTTAAATTTTATCCCCACTTACGCCATGAACAAATAGATGGCGCCGAAAACAAGGCGATCTTACAATGGCTCTGGTGATCTTACAGTGGCTTAAAAGGCACTGTAGCCTAAAGCAACACCTCCTAAGGTATTGACTGTAGCCGATCTTAAAGTCACTGAATAGGTAAAGGTTAATCTTTTTAGCTGCGTATCCACCAAAAAAACCATTGCGAGCAAACGTTTGCAACTGTTTGCAGTTCTATTATTGACAATCGTCCCCACCAGCCAATTATTCGCAAACAACTGTACCCAAAAAAGCAAAGCGCGCACACAAACAACAAATCCTTCTGATGTACCGACATTGCTCGGAACACGATCAAATGATTGCAAACGTTTGCTAATACGCGTGATAAACGTCTCCACCAAACAAACATTGAGGTTGCGAACAATCGCAAACGTTTTGCGCGCCTGGTGGATACGTACCTTTAGATGTCTCCTACTCGAATCGGTGGTTACAGTGGCTCTATCTTGTATAGAACTACTGTATCGGTAGTTTTCTACTGCCTCCCTCTATTTTCAAGTAATAAAAGCTAGGCATACAGTTGGAGTCCTATTTCTATGCAGTTAGTGAATATTTATACGAGATGGGGGCCTTTTAAATACTTTAAATCTTACACAGTCTTTTTGTATAAAACCACTGTATTTAATATCAAATTATATTTTTGGCATAATAAAATGGCTGTTAAAATTATGTTAAAATTGATAATTATGCCATCGTCAAATTTTGTATCAGACTGCTGGCAAAATTATGTTAAAATCTGATAATTATGTGACAATCGGCAACACTGTCGTGAACTGCGATTTAATCGCAGATCGCAGCGACTTTAAAATCGCAGTCGCGAAATGCGATCACGCCGATCGCTTTCCATAACAAACTGCGATTGCGATTCAGTCGCGAACGTCGTACGTGAACGCAAAAGTTCTTTGTTCGTTATTCCTTGGTCAACGCACCACGCGGTTGTAAATTTTGATTCGGAATAATATATTATTTTAGCTTCCAGAGCGAACTTCGTGCCCGTGGTTCGATCTCATCTCACATTTATTTCCAAAATTTTAGTACATTATGACACATTCCTAATGATAATGATATGCTATGATTTTTTCCCGCGCTTTGCTACACGTCAGACAACGCGTTTTCGGCGCGGGTTACAAGCACCTAAACGGGGCAAGGTGTGTGCCCTATCACAATAAAAGGGGTTGTGATGCTGTTATTTTATTTATTAGCTTTCCTTGGGGCTCAACCCCTTCAAAACACCTACCAGTTAGTGTCAGCATTTGGCTGTAGTGTATGTTTGTAATGAAGTATTTTAGTTTTTATTGATAAAGTACTTAATGCAGGGAAAAGTTCTGCAAAAACCCTGCTTAGAATTGCTCATAGATGAGCGTACAATACGGAACGACACAAACAATTATATTTACAACATGTACTATCCCAGAGGAGGGTTGAAGAGTAAAAATTAATATTTACATATGTACAAGTTGTTCAGATTTAGTGTCTAAATCTGGTTCCGGTGGCCAGGAATTGTAACATACCAGGAGCAAAGAGCGAGATTTATATTCGGCTGCGGTAAATAGGACGCATCCGTGGCGGTGTTGTGTATGGTGTATGTCTGTATTAATGTTATAGTGCAATATTTGCAGTATCCTGTTGCACGCTTCACCTCCATGCTCGAGCCTGGTAGGTGAGTACGTGCCAGGTTGTGATTGTGTCATTGTTTTAATAACACTCTCTATATTAAGTGCTTTATCTTATTCTTTATGCATGGATGTTGTCAGTGCGCGTTTCGCAGCTGTTCGGTTTAGTGTTGCTATTTTCATATGAAAGAGGGATGTGTGTAGGTGTTCTATATAATATTTACAATGGGAAAATTTTATATTCACGGTTTGAAAACTTGGTTAGGGTGGTATGATTGGTTTAAAATAAACTGTCGAGTCTCTATATATAGGGCCGTGCTTTGGCCGGCGCTCCGGATCAAATCTCTCGTTGGCTATGTCCGCCGTCAGCGGTGATCCCCGTATTTCAGATTCAAAGAACCTACACGCTAGGCCGTCTATATGCTCGTTGATGAGTTCCATGCCCGCCCACGCGTGCAGGTCCTCTACTCTGATTCTATCCCTTAGGGAGACCGAAAAGGCGGCTCTTAGGTAATTGTTCTGTATTATTTGTACCTTTTTCAGGTGAGATTTGGCCGCGGAGCACCAGATAGGGGCACCATATAAAATTGCCGGCCTTATGATGGATCTGTAAATAATAAGTTTATTTTGGGGGCTTAAAAAGGATCTGGGCGATATGAGAATATTAAGGCTTTTTTTAATAGCGATATTTTTCTGAGTTCTATGTTCTATATGCTTACTGAAATTTAGTTTCTTATTAAAAATTATCCCAAGATATTTGACTCTGTCTTTAGGTGTAATTTGTGCATTGTTTATTACGAGAGGTGTGATTTCGATGTTAGTCCGCTTGCACGATAACACTATAAGCTCTGTTTTTCCAGCGTTTAGGGTAATCTTCCACTTCTCGTAATATTGTGTAAGTGTGTGAAGGTGTCGTGTAATGTTTGTTTTGGCCACTTCGGCGTTAGGATCTTGGGAATAAATTACTGTATCATCCGCATACAGGGCTTGACGGGTATTGGGATTTGAAGGAAAGTCAGCAATAAAATAACTGAAGAGTTGTGGTGATAGTACCGTTCCCTGTGGTACTCCGGCGTGGATGCGCCTGACTGACGATGTCTGCTTACACACTCGGGTTTCAAAGGTGCGCTCGGCAAGGTATAACTCAATCAGAGCTGCTAAATGCAGGGGCAGTCCATACTCCACATACAGTTTGAACAGCAGTCCATTGTGCCACACCTTGTCGAAAGCCTTTTCTATGTCGAGGAGCAACATCACGGTAGATTGCTTCTCATTGAAGCATTGGTAGACGTCAGTTGCGATTTTCGCGGCTAGCATGGTAGTGCCATGCTTTCCGCGAAAACCGAACTGCTCCTACGTGGTTCGATCGCTCCGAATCTTTTACTACGAATGATAGCGACTATAGCGAGTAGCGAGACAAATAGCCGAAAAACGGGCAAAGAGTAGTTAGGCAGCTCTCGCACCAGGTTGACCTGTTGCATGAAACCGATTGTGCGCAACTGGTTTCATGAAACTAATCGAGTAGACATTCGCACACCGAGTCGATGTTTATTCAGTTGTGATAGCAATGTCGCCGTCGCGTCGTGTGGCAGTATTTAAGACGCCGAAAACGAAATTTTGGGTGCACCCATACATTGTCAATAATTATGATCGAAGAGCTTTTGTAGCAGCAAAAGAGTTACAAGGTGATCCTCAAAAGTTTCATGCGTTCTACCGCATGACACTTTCTCCCAAGCAGCGTATTATCTCTTTCCGAATAACTATCTAATTTATAGTTATTCAAACAGGGCTACTTTTCCACCTCTTGTACGAACTGAGTATTTTTAAACTGTTCTTTTTTATGTAAACAAAAGGCTCTGTCGCTCACCCTAGACGACTGAAAACCAAGCCGCGACCAGCATAACTGATCGCATGGGATTTCAGTTGTGTGGTTGCATGCGATCCTGATCGCAGTCGCGGCAGTGGGAGACAGTCTGTATTTAAATACAAAAGTCGTACGCGGGAAATACGCAAGTTTCGTACGATTGGTTTCATGCAACCGATCGACCCGGTGGGAGACCTGCCTTAGATAGATTGCGATTTAACAGGAGTAGCAGAGCAGTTAGGAAGACAGAAATGCGATTGCGATTTGGTATTTGGTACTGGTAGCTACTCGCAACGGAACGTCGCAACAACAGTCGTATTATACCATAAGCGGCGAGTCTGAGCCATTGATCGATGGTCTCAGCCGGCATTTAGATATTTTCTTTTCTAGACGCGATAGGGAAGAGTTTAGTTTGAAAAATGTTTGCGTTAAAAGTAGCAGACTTTTAAAACATTTTCTTTGTTTTTGGTTGTTTTTTTCAAATTTGTTCGGTACGTTTACGTTGTAATCAAATATGTTTTAAAAAGAAAATAGTATATTATTTTATATGGAGGAAAAGTAACTTTTCCTCCAAATAAAATATGCTGTTTTTTCTTCAAATGGCGACAAATTAATGCAAAAAGTCTGTTTTTAATAGTAATAATTATCATTATTAAAGATAAGTGGGTTCGCAAGGCGGCTTAGACCGGTGCGGTGTCGGTGAATAGGCTCAGGTTATTGCTATAGTAATGTAACATAAAGCTGTCAGTGGACACTGTCAACAATAATTATATTTTTAAAATTGCGTCTTCGATTGCGTTTTAATTCCGTATTGATAAGCAGTTATTGAGTAAGTTCGATTAAATAATAACCAATTTGTTTCTAAATTAGTGATTTTTTAGAAATGCAGTCACACACTGAGTGATAAATACAAATTTTAGTTTAATAACTCTTGAGTTGTTGACGCTTATTTTGACGTTTGTTTGTATTGTATCTATGTTGCTATGATAACACTTTTACCTCCGCCGGCGGAAAAATGAAAAGTAAAGCTCCGGCGGAGGAAAAACGAAACTTCACTGCCGCCTACACAGTCGAGTAATGACGGATTTACTGACGTTTGAAGAAAAAAATAATTTATTTGTGGAATTTTTTTCGGAAATTGATGACAATTTTGCAAAGTTCAATATGTGCGGAGCAAAAATATCTTACAAATCAAGCACTACAAATTTTAAATGTCAAAATCGCAGTCGCAGGTTACATCGCAATCGCAGTTTCAATTGCGATTGTAAAATTGCAACTTTGCTCATCTCTAAAATTTTCAACTTCAACAAGAAACACTTGAAGTTTGTGAGAAGCGTCTAGGTGCACCGAACTGGATTTCGATTGTGAAGGTTCGCGCATGCCCGGTTTTTGACACACATTAAACAAAAAAAATAGCATTTTGAGACAATGGCAAAAGCACCATCTATAGATATTCTAATAAGTCCGCTCACTCGAGCGTGCCGCGGAAAATTTCCCTCCTGCCTGCGTCAATCCCTCACCACCTCACCAGCCGTTTTTCCAGGCTTTTTTCTCTGTCTTACGGAAAAGGGATTTACCCATCTTCTTGGAAAGTCGCTCGAGTGCAACCTGTTTAAAAAACCACGCCCTAAAACTCTCGTCTAATTGCCTTGCTTCCAATAATCTCCAAAGTCATGGAGCGTGTAGTCAATCAATCAATCAATAAACATTTATTTTGGGTTTGTTAACAGAGTTTAGGACACTTAAGCTTACTATCACATAAACTAATATAAGCACAATACAATGCCGGTGAGGCGCTTACATCCTATAATAGATGCACTAACGACCTCACAACACAACCGTTGCATCGCGCATTTACATCGGGCGGATGAATTACCCAGTTTATGTTTACACGTAGGCTAGTGGCAATGGTAATGCTGTTAATTTAATTTCCTTGGGCTATGCCCTTCAAATTTATTACAGTAATTCATTACATACAGCTGGCAATAGAACTAGTTAACTTGTTTTCAAGGATGGGAAAAGGTGAGGGGAGTTACATATGGGGAAAAAGCACACCGAAAAACCCCATGTCACGGTTATTTGGTTTTGTCACACACGCATTCATACTCTCTTTCATTCTTCCTTTCATACGTGGGTAAAGCTATCATGATAGCTTACATGAGGTGTGAACTGTAACGTTTCTCAGAGGCGTTCTTGACGAAAGCGTAGCCACATTACACTTGCCGGAGCAAAGGAGCGCAGAGACGACGTGGCTGCTGTTATTCGACTGATTGTCGATAGCGGCCGGGCCGTATTTATATGGGTACTAGGTTCCTTAGCAACCTCAGGCTAGTATAGTCGGTGGAAGAAGGTGGACCTTCTGTGCTCCTGATACATCAGATTTTTCCTGATTGCACAGGGGTGGTTTAGGGGTGAGTTTGGGTATGGGTGGGTATGAAACGTTTAAGGGGGTCTGGGATCAAGGTAGAAAAGTGAGGTTTTCATATGCATGGGCCCGTGTTTTGCCCTATAATCCGGGTTAAACCTGACATTCGCTATGTCAGCGGTTTTCGGCGAGCCGGCGATACCGTACTCGAAGAATCTGCACGTGAGCCTGTCCACATATTCCCTGACATAGTCGACCTGGGAACTCGCGTGCAGATCTGCGATTCTGGTTCGCAGCCCCGCCGAAAGGGCCGCTCTTAGATGTCGGTTTTGAATAACTTGGATTTTATTCATCTGAGTGTCGGATATCGAGCTCCACACCGAGGCACCATGCATGAGGAAGGGACGTGTTATGGAGCGGTAGAGGGTGATTTTATTTGAGGGGCTAAGGAAGGAACCGTGTCTAATAAGAGGCCTTAGTTTGTCGCTAATAATACGATTTTTATTCCTCACGTGAGTGACGTGCTCGCCAAACGTAAGCCTCTTATCAAGCACGATTCCTAGGTACTTTAGTTTAGGTTTAGGAGGGATGGGGGTGTTGTCAATGAGGATAGGAAGGGTGTCTATATTCTTGCGTTTCCGCGTGAAAATGGCCATTTCCGTTTTATTCACATTAAGTTTAATTTTCCAGTCAATATAGTATTGACTGACCTGTGCCATATGGGCACTAACGATGTTAGTTGCCTCCTGCGCGCTGGGAGCTTTGGCGTAGAGGGCAGTGTCATCGGCATATAATGCCAGGGATGAGTGAGGGTGGGAAGGAAGGTCTGCTATGTAATAACTGAATAGCTGCGGTGATAATACTGTTCCCTGCGGGACGCCAGCTTGAATTGGCCTCATAGTTGAGTCAGAGTTGCCGATCCGCACCGAGAAGGAGCGCCCGGCCAAGTATGACACGACCAAAGCTGCCAAATGCAGCGGAAAGCCGTATGTTACGAAGAGTTTATACAGAAGGCCTTTGTGCCACACTCGGTCAAACGCCCTCTCGATGTCCAGAAGTAACAAGGAAGTGCAATGCCCTTCATTGAACCCCTCAAAGATGTCATATACGATTTTCGCAGCAAGCATGTTAGTGCCATGCCTACTGCGAAAACCGAACTGCTCGTTCGGCAGAATCTTGAGGCTCAGGGCGGCCTCATTAAATCTGGACAATATGAGTTTCTCGGCAACCTTACTCATTGTATTCAACAATGAGATGGGACGATATGAACTAGTCAACTTCAAGTCCTTCCCCGGTTTAGGGAACAGTACTATCCGCGCGACCTTCCAGGAATTGGGGAAGTGTTGCAAGCGTAATATGGCGTTAACTATATGCATTAAATGCACAAGGGCTTTGTTGGGAAGGTTTTTGAGGAGTGGGTAAGGGATGGTATCAGGCCCCGGAGCCTTATTCTTGGGCAGGCGGCTAAGAACTTTGCGCAGCTCGGATGGGGTAACAAGCAGTCTATTCAGTACAGGGGGCGGAATTGGAAATTTGCTGTTCACAAACGGCATAACTCGCTCTGCATAATGGGCGTGCAATGGCACAGTGTCCGGTGGCTCCCTGTGTACGCCCTCGAGGAAATCCGCAAAGGCCTCAACTTTCGACTGATCAGTCATTGCATCCTCGCCGCGATGGCGAATAGCGGGAATGCCAGTTGGGTCTCTGCGGATCTGTCTCGCAAGCTTCCACAGGGAACCGTCAGACGTGCCGAGCCCATTTACAAAGGTCATCCACGCCGCATCCCTGTACGTTCGAATATTCAACTTGATTTGCGCGTTAAGGGCGCTCACCCTTAACCGATCAATCACCGCTCGGTTCCTTTGCCACCTGCGACGAATTCGGTTCCGGAGATTGATTTGGAGTAGGATGTCGTCAGGGAGAGTTTCCGTAAACGGTTTCTTCCTGACTTTCGGACATATGACGTCTCTGACGTGCTGGATGTTTCTGGTTAGTGAGTCCACCTCGTTCTCTAGATCCTGGACGGTGTCAATTTGCCTCGGAATGACAGTTAGGTCCCCTAATCTCTCTCGAAACACCCCCCAATTAAGATTTTTGTATGAAATACGTATTATTTCATTGGCTACCGGCCGCCTAACATTAGTTAGACACAACCCAAACTACGCGGCCTTTATGATTCGTATACGAATCACCGTACGCCGTGTGTTTCGCATTAAAGTCTCCAATTAACAGTGAGCGCTTTCCCGGCTCGAGAAAGGCTAATAAGTCCGCCTGAGTAATACGGAGTTGGGGGGGAGCGTACCCGCCGCTTACACACAGGCCACCTTCTAGCTCGATGCTAACATGCTCAATGCGCGATCTTATATGGGATCGCCTTTTATATTTAAGTGACCGGTGTATAAGGCAAACCACGCCTCCCCCCTCTCCTATAGGTCTATCGTATCGCTCGACTTGATAGTTGTGGATCTTCAACTTGAAATTTGCGATTAAACGCGTTTCTAGCAAGAAGGCAATTTGGAAATTGGATTTATGCATAAAATACTTAAATTCGTCAAGTTTTCCTCTAATACCGTTACAGTTCCAGGACAATACATTAAAAAGGGACATTGAAAACAAGTCATCTAAATGTTGTATTTATGAATTTCTGTAGTAAAGAATTGTAAGGTGCCTTGCAATATTTTAACTTTATCGCCGTTACAGGCCTCTAATACGTTACTAAATTCATCTAACGCAAAGTAAAGCTCAGATATATTGACTAGCGAGTTTATTTTATCGACTACGTTTGTAAGATTTGTCAGCATTGAGTGTGCATTACCACTTACCCCTGCGTTTTGTTGCGGCGTTTTAGGAGGTTGTGAGGCCTTGAGTGCGTTTGGGAAATGTTTATCATATTCCTCTGGTGGCGCTCTTCCTCCCTGTTGCTGGGGTCGTTGAGGGTTGGGTTGGGGCTGGGGTTGAGCTTGGTTTCTTTTTATACCCCGGCCTTGGGTCCCTGATGTACCGCGCCCCTGCCAGGCCGGCGTGGTGGGCGCGGGTGCTGGTTTGTATTGTTGCTTTGATTGCTTTGTTGTTTGAAGCTGGTTTAACTTATATACATAAACCGGGCACTCTAGGTCGATTGCCCGGTGTGGACCGCCGCAATTAGCGCACTTTATTATCGCGTTTGTGCACTCCGTAATTTGGTGTGCCTGGGCACACTTGCTACATTTGAAGCTCTTCGTGCAATAGGACATGGAGTGTCCATGCCCTTGGCACCTTCTACATTGCATAATTGGTCGAGTATTGTGGCGGTGTTCCCAGGTGACTCTAATATTCATTATCGTCCTGATGTCCTGTTGTATTTTCTTTAATGAAATTGAGGCCTCTGTAACAACAAGATACAGTGGCTCTCTTGTCTTTTTCATTTCGAATATATTTTTTACGTTGTATCTATATTCGTCGGTGATAAACTTCTTAATCTCGTTGACCGGAATATCTCCGTCGAGACCTCGTAAAACGTATGCTCTGGTTTTCTGGTTTCTTTCGGCATATGAGTGATACTTAACGCTATCACTGTCTAATGCCCTTTTGAATACTACCCAATCTTTTTCGAGCTCGAAGTAGAAGATAGTCGAATTTCTTGCGTACTTAATATTAAATTTCTGTATTTGCATTCGCTTCATATCTTCAAGTAGGGTGGCATGTTCCTTTAATTTGCCCTCAAGGACGACCGGGGGTGGTGGACCCGGTTTGGCTTTGAGGGTAGTTTGGGATTTTTTCATAATCCTGGCACTAGTGCGGCTAGGCAAATTTTTTGGTTTTGTCGCTTCTAGTCGATGAGTCAACGCTTTGCGTGTCCTCCTCCAAGTCACTTAATACCTCAAACTGGTTACTCATTTTCACCCCAGAGGGTCCAGAGAAGTCAAGCTTGACCTCCCTGACGTTTTTTCGGAAGGGGATAGTCTTCAGCGGGACTTTAAACCCTTCATTGTCTGTTTCTGGTATCAGGAGCGCAGAATCTCCTTTTACGTTTCCGCTGACCTTGGCCAAGGTTGGGGTCGAGTCACTGTTACTAGGGCTTTTTTGTGGCCCTTTTTCATTAAATGATGTTTCGACGTCCGTATCGGAACTGTCATCTGCGGTTTTTTGGCGTTTTTGGGGGTTTCGCCCCGTGTCAATTTTGGCCTTCGCTTTTGGCTTAGTTGAGGTTCTAGGTCTGTCATCATGAGTGCGATAGTGATCTACTGCCTTTCTGAAGTTAGGCAGGATATCTTCAGTCTGTTGGAACGAAATAGACTTCAGCGGGGCCGCTAATTCGGTACAAATTTTGCAATTTGAATATTTGCATAGGGTGCGGTACATAATCCCTACGCGGCTAACGAGGTCGGCGCTAGGCGGGCCGGATCTTGTATCGACAGACCGGAGGGAGGATGAATCGTCATCCCCGTCCGTTGATGCGGGCATCGTGCAGGGTGTTGCCGGGGTTACGTCCCCGGCGACTAGAAATAAAAATGCTCTAGGGCAGTAATTATCTTTACTAATTATCCAGTGGATAAGAAGCAGACTAAAAAGGCAATGATATAAGCGATACAGGGTAATCGAATATAAAATTCACGCAGAGCTCGGTACTAGGAACTCCAACTAGTCTTGCATCAAACACGGTTGAGTCACGTGTAGTCAATCAGCAACTACTCAAGTACCTCGAGAACAACAAAATAATCAGCGAGAATCAATACGGCTTTTGCAAAGAGAGATCGACAGGAGATATATTGGCCTATGTCACTCATATATGGAGTAGGGCAATTGAGAACTACGGAGAGTCTCGAGCGATTGCGTTGGATATTTCAAAGGCATTGGACAGAGTTTGGTTCAATGCAGCAAAGACCCAAGCAGCCACGTTTACCAAGAGGGCCAATACAGCGGGCCCTGACACCATTATGACAGGATCGACCATTCCTTCATCCTCGGCAATCGGATTGCTGGGTGTCTCGGTCAACAGCAATATGTCCTGGCATGACCACGTTGCTAACATCGCAAAATCAGCCTCCCAGAAGCTTGGTGCGCTATTTCGCAACAAAAAAACTCTATACACCGTAGCAGTTGCTCTTGCTCTACAAAGCGCAAATAAGACCGTGCTTAGAATATTGCCCACATATCTGGAGTGCCGCACCAAAGCACACCCTAGAGCTGCTGGATTCCATTCAGAAGAGAGCTGTGCGTCTCGTCGCGTCGGTGACCCGGAGTTGATCCGGAATCTAGATAGTCTGGAACACCGCAGACATGTAGCCGAGATATCTCTGTTTCACAGATACTTTCACGGCAGATGTTCCCAGGATTTGGTCCGCCTCATCCCGCCCCTGGCAGCTCCTGTCAGGCAGTCACGACAGACGACAAGAGCGCACCAGTTCGTCGTACAACTGGAAACACCTAGAACATCGCTTTACAAGAACTCCTTTGTGTGGCGCACTGCATCACTGTGGAACTCACTCCCAGGACATCTGTTTCCCACTAATTATAACATACAAATATTCAAGAGCCTTGTCAATCCACATCTTCGCGCACACACCGCTCGTCGAGCGCCATAGGGTCTCCCTTCAGTGTGTGTGCCACTGCCATAAAAAAATAAATAAATATTAAATTGAAAACATGCTTTATTGTCCAAGAATTACATATGAAATGAAAATTCTTATTGACAAAGCTGGTAGAACTTACATCTAGATAGGCATTGTAATTCATCTCAAAATAAAATTTGCTAATACTAAAATATGAAACAATAAAACACGTCTAAGCTATAAAACAATACAATGACCTTAATGCTACAAACTTGCACCTAGATAGGTATGTTAATTTGTTTTAAAATAACATTTGCTAATGCTAAAATTTTAAACAATAAGCAGGTCTAAGCCACAAAACACCCACAATGACCTCAACGCCACAAACCGCACACAATGACCTCAACAAACACACATACAGAATCTACAACACAGGCTTCATGTCAAAATTTATGGTCGAAGTAAGACTGAATAGAATAGAACGCTAACTCAAGAAAAACAACCCTACATCGGGCTCTGAATCTTTTTAGATTCGAGCTATCGCGTATATCAATAGGTATATGATTATATATTTTAAGTACCCTGCAGATCAAGGAGTTCTGAACAAGAGTGAGACGCGGGATGGGCAATCTCAAGTCAGCAGACTGCCGGGTATCACAGTGACCACCTCCCTTTGGGAAATGTGAGAGATGTTTGTGGATAAAGCATACTGTTTCCAAAATGAATAGACTAGGCAAGGTCAGGATTTTATTTGATATAAACAAAGGTCGGCAGTGAGCTCTAGGATGTACACCATAAAGGAAACCAACAGCTCTTTTCTGCATGACGAAGGCTGACTGAAATAATAGATTACTACAGCAGCCCCAGAATGGAATACAGTAGCGCAGGTGGGATTCAACCAAAGCGAAATATGTCATTCTAGCGACTGATTTGCCCAGCTCAGATGCAATGACTCTTACACTGTAACAACCCAACGAGATTTTTTTGTTGATCGCCAGAACATGTTTGTCAAACTTTAGGCTGCAGTCGAGATTAAGACCAAGAAATTTGGGAGAGCTCACCGAGCCCAATGTATGATGCGAAAGTGAGACGTCGGGAAGATTGAGATTTCTAAAAGTTATCATATGTGTCTTGGAAAGATTCAAGGACAGCAAATTAGAATCGCATCAGTCTTTGATTTTCTTTAGATTCGTGAAGACCAGGTCGTGTAGTACCACAGGGTCCTCATGTCTCCAGGTCTAAAAAATCGGCTACTCGTCATTGTTGCAGCTTAGCCGTGACTCAGTTTTCGCAAGTACTTTCGCGATCGGACGGTGTGAATTTATTTTTACGGAATAGTTTTCGCAGGCTTTACGCTATACGCTATTTAAAAAATATACAGTGTATCCAAAAAAGTATGCAACATATGGGAAACTTATTTATTATTGGATTCTCAGAAAATTGTATTCTGCATAAAAGTTGGTGCTTGCCCTAAAACAGTAAACGAGTATTTCAAATTTTACTTACTGCTTTTAGTGCGGACGCAAATGTCATTTTTCCGAAACCGCGTCAAGAGTAAAGTACCTTAATTTATAAAGATACAGCAAAATCTTATAAGGAAAAGTTCTTCCAAATTAAAAAAGTAATCTAAATATGAGATTTGAGTTAAGTACATCAATTTTTAATTTCCCTTTTTTTCTCGATTTTTTTCTCAAACGTTATGCCATCGGTGAATGCTTTGTTCTTTTGTTATTAGTATACTTGCCAAACAACTGCAAAATTTATTTAAAGTAGACATTAATTACATAGTTGCATAATGTTTCAGTTTTTACAGAGATAAAAGCCAGTTTAGGTATCACTGTGTTGCAAACACATTTAAACAATTTTGGTCCAAAATAATTGTCCACAATAATTATTACAAAATACAATTGGAATGACTGACTCAATATTAATTAATTTCATATGTCAGAGCGAAGTAAAATTATTGCTATTTTTTTATTATTCCAAATGCATGGCCTACTCTTCAAGACCAAACATTTTTTATGGCTTTTTAGGGTACTTGGGCATATTTTGCTCATCGAGTGCAAAAGATAAATAATGTTTTAGTTGTTTTACATGAAATGAAAAGAGTTGGGTCTATTCATGATTTTGACTGGAAATTTTTTTGAATCAAAAGTGTTTAAATGTGTTTGCAACACACTGATACCTACACTGGCTATTATCTCTGGAAAAACTGCAACATTATGCAACTATGTAACTAATTTCTATCTTAAATAAATTTTGAAGTTACTTGGCAAGTATACTAATAACAAAAGAACAAAACATTCTCCAGTGGCGTAACGTTTAAGAAAAAATCGAGAAAAAAAAAAGAAAAATTAAAAGTTGATGAACTTAACTCAAATTTCATAGTTAGATCACTTTTCTAATTTGGAAGAACTTTTTCTCATAAGGTTTTGCTGTATCTTTATAAATTAAAGTACTTTACTCTTGACGCGATTTCGGAAAAATGACATTTGCGCCCGCACTAAAAGCAGTACGGAAAATTTGAATTACTCATTTACTGTTTTAGGGCAAGCACCAACTTTTATGAAGAATAAAATTTTCTGAGAAACCAGTAATAAAAAAGTTTCCCATATGTTGCATACTTTTTTGGACACACTGTATATGGTTAAGATGGCTAAGCGTAGTTTTTCTTATTGTACTGTTGGTGACTGTTGTGTAACTACACATGACATCTCCTTCTTTCTCTCTTATGGAATTGGTAAATAATTATTAAATTTTTATGAGACAAAGTGAAACTAACTGAAAGTTGATTGGACGACTAACTAAAACTAACCAACCAAATTGATTATAAAATAAGTTGAGACTAAGTGAAACTAACCGAAAGTTGATTAGACGTACGACTAACGAAAACTAACCAAATGTATTAAAATTCATTATAACGTATCGGATTCAAACGTCTAAAATAAATTGGGACTAAGTGAAACTAAACGAAAGTTGATTCGATTACTAACCTAACCTAACCAAATCTATTAAAATTGATTATAACCTATCGGAACCGGTTGAAATGACTAACATAACTTGAGACAAAGTGAAACTAACTGAAAGTTGATTCGGCGATTAACCCAAACTAACTAAATCTATTAAAATTGGTTATGGCATATCGGAACCGGATCAAATGACTAAAATAAGTTGAGTCTAAGTGAAAACTAACCGAAAGTTGATTAGATGACAAACCAAATGTATTAAAATTAATTATAACGTATCGGAACCGGTTCAAATATGTCTAAAATAAGTTGAGACTCAGTGAAACTAACCGAAAGATGATTCGACGACTAACCCAAACTAACCAAATCTATTAAAATTGATTATAATGATCGGAACCGACTCAAATGACTAAAATAAGTTGAGACTAAGTGAAATTAACCGAAAGTTGATTAGAGGACTAACCAAAACTAACCAAATCTATTTAAATTGATTATAACGTATCGGAACCGCTTCAAATATCTAAAATAAGTTGAGACCAAGTGCAACTAACTGAAAATTGATTCGGCGACTAACCCAAACCAACCAAACCTATTAAAGTTGGTTATATCATATCAGAACCGGATCAAATGCCTAAAATAAGTTGAAACTCGATAAAGAAGTATTCGCTTTAAACACGTGGACTGTGCTACTCGCTACGCGCGCTTGTCTTCAGTATCCCAGATTAAGCAAAAATAATCAAAACTAACTTTAATTAATCAAACAAGCGCATTGAGACGAGCGCGCTATAAGCTTGACCAACCGTGCCTAACACAAAACCAAAAATAACCCCCAACTAACAAACATAACCAAAAAAAAATAAATAAAACATATCTTGTCACCGACAAGAATCGAACCCGGGCCGTAGTATCACAAGCACAGAAACTGATCCTGAAACGCAACTGCGCATTATTGCAAATAGTTATAGACGCTTGTATAAAAACGCAAGGAATATAAGGAAATAAAATATAGTCAGCAAGAGAAATAATCATGCGACTTATGTTCTTTGAAGAAGAAACCGATTTTTTAAAAACAATTATATTTCTATATACGTCTTTACAGTACAAGCTTTAAGCAGAGAATAAATGTTTTAACAATGATTTAAAACGACTTGATGCATAATCGCAAAGCAGATAAAGCAGTTTTTATCCGATCGAACGAAAACGACATCTTTCCGATGTGTTTTTTCACCGCAAAAGTCATGATTTCAGTATATTGTATTCGTTGCTTGGCAACATACAATAACTGTACAATAATAGAAAATAACTGTCCGGGAATATAACATTCCCGTCTTAGGCCGGGAATGTAACATTTCTGTCATATTCAAACGCCTTGTTTGTCAGATCTGACGTCTATCAAAAGTAACATTTAGCTGTAGTTTCCGTAGCTACGTAATAAACTTCAAGCTCGCTCGATTCAAAACGTGATATTATGTTGTTTAAATTTAAAACACCGTTTTTATTTAGAGTAATATTTGGCTCTCTTTATATAAGTACGTATTTTAATTAATTTCGATCGGATAAAAAATAGTATGCGCAACTCGTAGGAAAAGCACATTCCTGGACTCCTGTGTTGCTGGCCTCGGCTGCGCCTCGTCCAGCAACTACCACAGTCGTCCAGGAATGTTTTGCTTTTCCTCCTAGTTGCACAATATACTATTCTGGGAAACTTCTGGTATCGTCAGCAACTTCTGTACACCTAACTCCTCCCTCCTTAGGATGAAAAAACAACGGATGTTAGTTTTGAAGGGTTGGAAGGGTCCAAATTTATTTCTTCCATTTCTTCATTTTGGGGACTTTCTCTTCTTCTCTGGTATCGGTTTCGGAATGCCAAAGTTTTTTCCGTTGCCGAAGTAATACGAACAGCAGGATGAAGGCCAAACATAGCAGGATGACTCCATAGGCAATTGGGAATCCATCGATTGGTCCATCGAACGTTCCTTTTATAGGTGATAGATGATTGGCTAGGTCCTTCAGGTGGTATATTTCTTCGATATTTAATTGTGTTAAATTCGGTGTTTCATAAGTTATTTCAGTTTTCAAACTTTCCATTTGGATTTCGGGTAGGATAAGCGGTTTCCCTTGGGTAATTTGGAGGTCATTGATAAACTTTTTGTTTTTAATCCTTACTTCACAAGTTTTCGGGATTTTTATCAATGTGGGCAGGTTAATTTCAATATGTTGATCGGACTTATATTTGGAAAAGATTCTTTCCTTTGTGGCTGGAAGAACCAATATTTCTTCTTGCGTTATTTCTTCTGTTATCGTTTCTGGTGTTTTGAGCTGGACAATTGGGCAATTGTCAATTGGAGAGCCTTGTATCAGCTGAAGAGTACATGGGTCTTGTGGATGGAAATCTCCCGTGCAATGGTAGGTTTCTTCGAGTAAAGGACAAATTTGTTCAGCAAACTGTGTTTTTTCGTCTGCTTGAGCCAAATACGGGTATTTTGGGATAAATACTCTTTGGTTCTTTATGATAGGAAAAAGGTGATATAGGTTCAGATTTTCAGGTCTAAGGATAGGTATGTGAATAGCGAATATCAACTTAGTACCAGAAAAGGTTAATTGAGTACCTAACAATTGGTAATATGGTAATATGAGAGTATATTTTTAAAATTAGGTATTTCATTCGTACTGTACATTCCGCTTAGAAATTCTAGCATTTTTTATAATTCGAGACTTGATATTATCGAATTGTGAAATGCATTTAATTTGGAAAACATAATAGCATCTTCTAAGGGAAACAAAAACTTTTGTAGGTAGCCTCCATGGCACCATGGGTTAGGGTCGAAACATAAACGTAACAAAAATATCATAAAATAATTACCTAATAGCATCCTCTAAGTTGTCTATAAATGTTATTAAGTTTTGGCAATCCAAATTTATCTGGTAGATTATACCGTGAATGCTAATATAGTTACTCAGATCTGTAATAGTATTTTGAATAGCTCTTTGAAAAATATTTAAACTATATTCAAGTTTCTTTTGGTTATTTTGTAAAACGGAAATAGTCTTGTTATAATTATTAATTAAGTTTTTTGAGAGTGAAATTTGGGAATTCAGCTCACTTATAATGTTTTTCTGATTCCGTTCCAAAGGCATGATGGCTTTATTATATCGTTTTCCGTCTTCAGCATCTAACGTGCCAAATAACCATTTATTAGGTTTACCAACTATATTTATTAAGCCTCTTTTATTCCTACGAATGTGTGGATAAAGATTTTCGAGTGTTTCCTGCGTAGTTTGCATTAGATATTCCGTACGTAATAACATATTTTCTGAAAGACCGTGATAAGACATGGGGTTAGTAGCAGTTTGCTGACTTAAATATTTCTTAATTACCAAGAAGTGTTTTTCCATTTTTCTTAAATGTACGATTATTGGGTTTGCAAAAATGTATGTTTACTATAAATAAGTTTAGCTTGTCCTAATTGTATAGGAAGTATTGGATTATTGATGGTGGTTAATTGAATATCAGTGGATTGGCTATTCGTTTGAAGTACTTGGAATAGCAGGATCAGGATCGGTGTCATCCTTTCCATTTTTTCCCTGAAAATTCGATTTTCTTTTAATTCTTGGCTTCCTAGCAATATTCTTATGATATATACCTTTATCAGTTATTAGTTTGTTATGTGTCTGATATTTAATTTCCGCTTTTTTAAACTTAGGCAGATTTTTATTTCTAGCTTTCGTTTTTATATAGACAGGGTCTGATTCAGGAAAATTAGGGGGTTCATTCCGTGTTTCGTTTTGTTTAGTAATAATTTTTTCCTTCTTTTCGGCATTAATTTCTTGGATTTTTCTATAAAGCAAGTTGGTATTTTCTTTATTATTTTGAACGTAGTTTGAGACAATCATATGAGATGGATGGATTGGGGCTATTTATATGGCCTTTTAAAACTTCAAATGGTGTATATTTCGTGACACTATGAATCCAATTAATATATGCTAAAACTGTGCGTTTAATCAATTGAATAGGTGTAAGGTGGGTATTTTCCACTTTTAAACATCTGTAATGTTCGATAAGAGTTGAATGGAATCTTTCAACTCGAGAATTGGAGTTACTATTTTTTGCTGTTTTATAATGGAGATCAATTTTATATAATTTGCAAAAGTTCTCCATTTCTTTGTTTTTAAACTCCGTACCACAATCTGTAGTGATTTTTAGTGGTAATCCGTGATGAGTGATAAAAATTAATACATTTTCCAATATCGATGGTCCTGTAAGGCTTTCTAGATGATAGGCTTGACCATAACGAGGAAATGTATCAATTATTGTCAAAAACGATTCATTGGATATCTTAAATACATCCATATGAATATGATCTAGTGGTTTAGAACTAGTAGGAGTAAGATTGAATTTTATTACTGGTGGATTGCGATCGTATTTATTTTTTAAACAAATTTCGCAATTATTTACAAATGTCACAGCTTATACCGTACCGAATCAGTTATTGAACTCTACGTCGGCTCCTTTGATGTCGATGAAGCCAGATTTGACTTTTTCATGCTTTCCTCATTTTTCGCGCATGCCCTTCATACATTAAAAATGTTAGGTTTTAATGGCCAGCTGGAACTCAACAGAGACACTGGCTTTAATTTAGTTTACATTTTTAGTAAATTAAATTAAACATGATATGTAACTGTAAGTGAAATTGATAAAAAAAGATATCTGGTAAACGTGATCGAGAATGATCAGTCATTTATACATAACCATGAATATGGTGTTTATAAGTGTAAATAAATATATAAATATTTTGATATGAACATAGAATATCAATTTTTCTACAGCCGCGCGCAAAATAACTAATTGCTAAATTTAAATGATATCGCAAAATCGACGAATGCCGTGGATCCTTATTTTGCGCTCTAGCGCGAACAAGGAAAAGAAAATTCTCACTTTTTTCGTCGAGTGTGCTATGAATGGTCATGGAAACCGAGGATAAATAAATGACAGTCATGCGTTTGTTGCTGGCACTCCTGTTCTAAATATGCCCGAAGCCCGAATATAATATGTCAAAACTGACAGTCATTTGCAAATTTCAGAATAAGTATAGAGAAAAATGTGCATTTAATTTTAAAAAATGCGGCTGTAGAAAAAGTTCTGTGTTTTTCGAGCGCAAAGTAAGATTGTCGTTTTCAAAAGATTACTACGGGCAGAAATTTTATCAAAAATGTGATCGCGTCAAACGGCCTTAATAAATTGATATTTCGTCACTCGAAGCCAGTTATATAGTTGTAGGCAATGAATAAAGAGTTGTAGGTATGTGATATTGTTCACTACTTATTTCTAATTAAATTTACATACCACCTTTGTAATATTAGTGTGACGGTTCTAGATTGGTTGCCTTTATTATGGGATGCTAAGAGGCTAGACAAACTACAATTTATGTGTCAAGTTTAAAAAGTTAAACTTCCTGCAGAAGGGAGCCACACAATTATCGACGTAGAATATTAATTTATCATGCAATGTGATATGAATGAACTATACTTTAATCTCAATACTTAATGTAAACATCTACTTACAACCTTTCATCTTTCGGAAAACTAAAATATCCTGAAGCTGGATTGGCTTTCTTGTGCCCTTTGCAGACAAAACAACGTACGGCCATGGTTAACAATGAAAACACGTTAATGATTAAATGTCCAAAAAGTTAACACACTTAATAAATAAATAATCGAGCACAAATAATAACACGCAAACAATCCATTCTAAGAACGTAACCTGCTGCTTCTTGTCAAAAAATCGAGAGTCCAACGCTGTGCGGTGTGTTCAGTTTCCGACTCAACCAGGTTTATGTCTCTTCGATTCAGCAAACTGTCGTAATAGAAAAAGATAACACTACATTGAACACCAAACCGGTTCTGTTATTCATAAATAAACGAAGTCGCCCTCATATAATTCGGCTCGTAGCAGACGCCGAGAATATGAGGAAAATGCTCCTATTGGTTGGATTTTATTGCTTCAAAACACGTGGAGAGTTAAATAACTGATTCGGTACGGTATAAGCTGTGCAAATGTTTCGATATCTGATGACATATTTGGCCAGTAATATTTGGAAGTAAGGGCAAGCTTCATTTCATTTATACTCCTATGACAGGTCTTAGTAGTGTGATATAAAATAAGCTTTTCTTTTTGCTCATTTTGTGTCTCGATATCTTCCAAAAATGTTGTACACCGAATTAATTGAAAGGAAGAATTTTTCAATAGATTTTGTACAGTTACTGAAAAGAATTCGGCTAGTTGATAATTCCTAAAGAAGATAGCAAATGTCTGTTTTGGGTCTATGAATTCTTATAGTAATTTAATTATATGCGGTTGTGGTTCCCTATTTGATATTATTACATAAAGTCGGGTGTTTCGAAAGACTATTAAAACTACATTTAAGGTTGTCTACGTTGCCATTTGTTATTATTACTTGATTTTTAAACGTATTTAGCGAACGTTCAGAAATTGGCAAACCTAATATTGGATTTTCTAATGAACTATGTATACTTTCCAAATCGTCTGAATTATTTTCATTTGATGGATTGATTTGGATATCAGATATTATATTGATTTTCGGAATATTAGATTCAGGAGGTTGAAGGATCTCATCGATAACCGATTGGTTCTTCAGGGAGTTCGTCAGGGTTTTGGAGGAAGCTGTCAATTATTTCGGTTGCGCCTCCAGGGTTATTAACGATTGATTCCGTTTCAATTGCTTTTAAGTCTAAATTCGGGGGATATCTAGATAATGCATCAGCCGCTTGATTGTTTTTGCCTTTTTTATATTTTATACTGTAATCAAACTCTTCTAATTTCAGACGCCATCGCACAAGTCTTGAACTCGGCTCTTTTAAGGAAAACAACCATTGTAAAGGTTTGTGGTCCGTTAAAATTGTGGACTTATGTCCGAAAAGATATGGGCGGAAATATTTACAACTCCATACGATTGCCAGCAATTCTTTTTCAATCGTCGAGTAGTTGATTTCAGCTGGGTTCAGCGTTTTTGAGGCATAACATATGGAGTGGTCCTTTTGGGACAAAATTGCGCCTATACCGCGAAATTTGATGCGTCTGTAGTAAGTTCGAAGGGTATTGAAAAGTCAGGATAAGATAACACAGGTTCGGATGTAAGAAGATTTTTGCACGTATTGAAAAATTCAATAAACTCTTTTGTGTGTTCTACTTTTTCATTTTTCTTGAGACATTGTATCAAAGGTTTAGTAATTTTTGCAAAATTTCTTATAAACTTCCTATAGTATCCTAATAAACCATGTCTTAGGAATAGGAAATTTTTAAATGGCTATTATTTTTTTGTTGTTCGGTTTAATTCCGTCTGGTGTTACTCTATGACCAAGAAATTCGACTTCTCTACGCAAGAGTTCACATTTGTCGAGCTGTATTTTTAAATTTGCGTCACGCAGTTTTGAGAATACTAATTGCAAATTTTGGATATGTTCTCGCAAGCTAGTACTAAAAACTATTATATCATCCGTAAAAACCATACATACTTTATTTTGCAGTTCTTTTAAAACTTCGTCCATAACACGTTGAAAAGTTGACGGCGAGTTCTTCAAGCCAAACGGCATTCTTAAAAATTCGAAATGACCGTTATTTACATTAAAAGCTGTTTTTTCTATTGAATTTTCGTCAATCTCAATTTGGTGAAACCCACTGGCCAAATCGAGGATCGAAAAGTGTTGGGCTCTACCGAGCTTATCCAGGATATCGGTAATATTCGATATAGGGTAACGATCGTCTATGGTTTTTTTGTTAATATTACGAAAATCGCACACTACTCTCCATTTTTGCTGACCGGATGCGTCCAATTTTTTCGGAACGATCCATATCGCCATACTTGAAGAAGGTCGTATTATTCCCTTTTCGAGCATACCGTTAATTTGAGTTTGAACTTCATTTTTATGACAATATGGGTAACGATAAGTTTTCGTATGGACAGGGACTTCAGTACTGGTCCTAATATTATGTTTAAGTTTTGACGTAAAAGTCAACTTATATCCTGGTTTAAAGAAGATATCTGAAAATTGTCTGCATAGTTTTAGGATGGAAGATTTTTCTTCGAAATTCATATGATCTATGCGAAGAAGATTTTCTATATCGCATTTATCATGATTTGATTTAAAATTTGGATTATTTTGAAACATATGGCTTACATTTTCAAATGTAAATATTTCATAACAAGATGGTTCAAAAGAGTCAACAGGAATGGGTTGCGGTAAAGTAACTGAAATAGTTCTTTCCGAATTATTTATGATTTCCAAAGGAGCAAATCCTTCTTTTGAACGGGACACTATTTGGGGAATAAAAAGATTATTTCTTTTATCTGGTCTTGTTAAAATATCTCCGCTGTATATACTAACGGGAATATTTTTTATGATTTTTTCGTATGGGCCTACAGAATATGAAAAATTTACCTCAGTTGATTGTCTATATTTGAATGGTATTTCAATTCCTGGACCTACTAATTTTTTGTTAATTAAATCAATATTAAGGTTTAAATGCATTAAATCCGAGAGTCCTAGAACTCCATCAAAATAATCATGAAAGTCGAATAAAATGAAATTAATATGGCGCGTCGAATGAAATTCCGAGAAAGACGGTATCAACGCCTGAAAATGAATAGTTTCGCTTCCCACAGCTGATTAAATTGATATATACGATGGGAAAAATATTGCTCGGCAATAGATGGTTTTAAAATAGATCGCGAACTACCGGTATCAATTAATAATTTAACTTTAGGATTATTTATTTCGACATAGGGCAAGGCATTATTTGAAGAAATATTAATTTCTATCATATCTGTTGTTCGTCTGGCCCCTTTTCCAGAAAATTTTGGGAATTACTGAAATTACTGTCGGTATGCGTTTGATTATTTTTTTCGGCGTTTTGTCCAATAAAATCCGACATTTGCTAATTTTTGAGGTCATTGTTAGGACCTACGGGCTCGTAATAAGTTTGGGGTTACGTCTTCTGTATTATCACAATATTCATTAGTATGTAATTCCTCAAATGAAAATTTGAGGTTTTGATTTGGCTGTTGCCTAAAGAAATTCTGATTTGGGAAATTTCGTCTATTTGTCATCATTGTGGGATTTCGTGAAACAGTAGACATTGGTGTAGGTTTTGGTAATTGGTTTGGTCTAAACACATTTTGTGGACGGCCAAACACTTGTAGGATATGTACGGGGTGGAAGTTGTCGGGGTTGAACGTTTATAGGTTGATAAGGCCAATTTGGTCTTGTAGAAAAATTTGGGTTTTGTCCATATGTATTAAATGGAATTGGATTGGGAGAAAAATTATAATTTTGATTTACGAGATTATTTGTAGCTTGCTGCTGTTGAAAATTATTTTGTCTAAAATTTGGAGTATAATTTTTCGCATTTTTATTCGGATCTAAGAAACTACCATAAAGATTTTCAAAATTCTCAAATTCGCTTACATATGCCATAGCATCTTCTAATGATGCTGGTTGTTTAAGATGTATATTATTTTTAAGCGTACCAGTACAACCTGCAATAAATGTACAGGGTGTCCCATTTTCGATGATATTACGGGGTATCTCACTTACGAGTAAAGATAGAGCTGTGAGCTGTCAATTTTTAGCTATAAATCAAACTTGTATTTTTTTAAATGGAGTACCCTGTATATTTTTCTTTTATTTGATTGGCAATTGTATAAGTTTTATAAAAATATATATAATACATTATATGTGTTTTAAATAATAAGCCTAAAATTCATAATTTCACAAAATGTGTCTCTATAGGACACTTTTGTATTTTTTAATGAAACACCCTGTATATTTTCCTTTCGTTTGATTGGAAATTTTATAAGCTTAATAAAAATATATAATACATGATATGTATTTTAAATAATAAACCTAAATTCCATATTTTTCACAAAATGTGTCTCTATACGACACTCTCGATGAGTATAGTATAATTGTCTTTTAAACAACGGTATAAGTATTAGTAGGCAGAGACGCAGATATTGTTAAAACAATGGAATGGTCATCTTTTATTGGCAAGACCTGTCAGTGGCAAAATTTATATTTTCTGTGTAATATTGTATTTTTTACGATGGCTGAAAATGAAAATTATAAATATTTTGAAAAATATGACATGTTAGTCTGCTTTATACAGAGCAATGAAAACTTCCGTGAAGGTTCTCAGCTATATTTCAATAAGTGTGTTTGAATATTTATTTACTTCTTGCCTTATTTGGATTTATTTTTTATTTAAGTATCATTTTTTTAATTTATAGATATCCAGAAAAAAGGATCTTTTAATGTTTTCCGAAATAAAGAAAAAATTGGTAGTACAAGGAACGTTGCCTCCGTCCTTACCGCGATTTTCCTTATTATACGTTCTTGGTAGGGGCCGGATAAACGTTCCATGTTCTCATTATTCCGGATATATATAAAATAAAATGATATTTAAATAAAAAATAAATCCAAATAAGTTAAAAGGTAAATAAATATTCAAACAAACGTATTGAAATTTAGCTGAGAAGCTACACGGGAGTTTTCATTGCTCTGCATAAAGCAGACTAACATGCCATATTTTTAAAAATATTGATAATTTTCATTTTCGGCCATCGTAAAAAATACAATATTACACAGAAAATATAAATTTTGTAAGGTCTTGCCAATAAAAAATGATCATTCCATTGCTCTAATAATCTCTGCCTACTAATGCCTATACCGTTGTGTAAAAGATAATGCTTATACTATACTCATCAAGAGTGTCGTATAGAGATACATTTTGTGAAATTATGAATTTTAGGCTTATTATTTAAAATACGTGTCATGTATTATATATTTTTGTAAAGCCTATACAATTTCCAATCAAACTAAAGAAAAATATACAGGGTGTTCCATGAAAAAAAATGCAAGTTTGATTTATAGCTAAAAAATGACAGCTCACAGCAAAAATCTGACTACGCCACTGGATTCTGCGTAAAAAAGTGTATAAGAGCTAGTTTTTAGCTTTGCGATATGATGAAGGATAACGGAGATACGAGTGGGGTTTCAAAATGCATTATTTTCCCTTTCGCCCTGTATCTCAGAAACTAAGCGGGCTATGAAAATTTTGTTTATAGCATCGTTCTTTTCACAAAAAAGTAGCACAGTATAGCGAAAACCGCAACTCTCTATCTTTACTCGTAAGTGAGATACCCCGTAATATCATCGAAAATGGAACACCCTGTACTCAATGCGGTTTTTTCATAATAATTAATATGACACAATTTTTCATTAGCATTAAGTTTAGGATCATTACAGATTCTTTGAACAATATTACTTCTAATTAATTGTAATCTACTACCAATCGCCCTTGCAGGGTCTTGTTCTTGTTAATTATTGAACTAAACAATCAAAGTTTCTACGATCAGAAAAACATTGTAATAAAACTATTTTTAGGGTATCCCAATTTTGTAATTCGGCACGATTGCCAACCATAGTTTCGACCCGGCCGGTTAACTTTTCTTGAATACAGTCATAAATATGCTGATTTAAATCGTTATCGTTAAACGCCTTATATTGGTTAACAAGATCGTCACATCTTTTAATGAATTTATTTAATGTATTACTGTTACCATCGTAATTTACTTATAAATAAATCCCAATTAACTTTGGGTGGATCATCTTTATTTGGGGCCATTTTATTTAGCAAATTTAAACTTTCTAAGCCAGAAATTTGGCTACTTTCAATATCAGAAATTTCGGATAACACTTTGCTATATCTTTTAAATTAAACATACAGTATATATGAATGTATATATATTTTTTTTCAAAAACTAACCTATTTGTCTGCGATAGACTGATATGTAATGCACAATGCACAACCTAACTATCTTTTCTAAAATCCTTATTCAGAGGGTTTAGGAAAGGTGAAAAGGAAAAAGCACTTACAGATTAAAAACACGCGTTTGTCTGACTCTTCTTGTCCTTTCCCGATTCTTGCTGCTTGCTGCCTGGCTGTCGGTTCTCTCGAAGTTTCTTCGTTGAACGTACATTTTTTGGAGATAGCGCCAAAAGGTTGAAACCCAAGCCACGATTTTTCACCGATCGATTCGATTAAACCGTTGCCGCAGTATCCTACCGACTGCGCCACTTATGTTCTTTGAAAAAGAAACCGATTTTTTAAAAACAATCATATTTCTAAATACGTCTTTACAGTACAAGCTTTAAGCAGAGAATAAATGTTTTAACAATGATTTAAAACGACTTGATACATAATCGCAATGTAGATAAAGCAGTTTCTGGGAAGCTTCTGGTATCGTCAGCAACTTCTGTACACATAACTTGCGCCTCAAATCTTCTTCTCCACCTTTGATATAGATCAAGTCAAATAATATTAATTATTATCAGCTTAATATCACTATCGCTTTGCCTCGCTTTAATAAGTTATATAAAATAATAATTTCAGGAATAATAGATATTGGTTTAAAATCAGCACAACACAACTATTGACTGACATAAAATTGTCAAACAGAGAAATGTACCATTTTAATTTAAAATCATGTACAATTAAAGAATAAATCTGGCAACAAAGCCTTGTCTACAAACCTGACTACGCCGTCTGCGAGATTTCAATAAAATCAAAACAATACATTGAAAGTCGGCAGAGAAAAGTAGAAACAATTACAGCAGATTTGTAAAAGTTCTTAATGATTTTTTATAAAAAAAAGGGTCACGAGTAGCACAGTATACGTGATAGAAGTGAATACTTCGTTATCGAGTCTTAACTGATTTTACTTTTTGAGCCGGTTCCGATACGTTATAATCAATTTTAATACATTTGGTTAGTTTTGATTAGTCGTCTAATCAACTTTCAGTTAGTTTCACTTAGTCTCAACTTATTTTAGTCATTTGAGTCGGTTCGGATACGTTATAATCAATTTTAATAGATCTGGTTAGGTTTGGTTAGTTGTCTAATCCACTTGCAGTTAGTTTCACTTAGTCTCAACTTATTTTATTCATTTTAGTTGGTTCCGACACCGATACGTTATAATCAATTTTTTATTACGCATGCATCATAATCAACGATTATCGCACGCTGCAGCGTGCATAAAATGATGTTTATGATGCGCCTACTTTTTTAAAGGTTCCTATAGAAACATTTGATCATGTCAAATGTGACAGATTAATATATTCGTCAATATATCCCTTAAGTTTAATATTTAAAACATTTTTGAGATTATGATGCATTCGTTATAAAAAATAGCGTATGATATACGTGTATAAGATGCCTTTAAAGCCCTTGCGACTTACAAAACACTCCGCTGCGCGTCGTGTTTTGAAATATGTCGCGCGTGCTTTAAAGGCCCTCTTATACACTTATATCATAATATACTATTAATAGATTTGATTAGTTTTGGTTAGTCGTCTAATCAACTTTCGGTTAGTAGCCTTTTAAGTATCACACTGAATTAGAAAGAAACGTTTGACCCTTTTGTGCTTTCGCGTCGTTTCTTAGACGACTGAATTGGAAACATTTAATTAGACTAATATCACTTTTCACTTCTATTGCTTTAAAATGCGATATTTACTTTACTTAATTGAGTTACTGTTCACTGAGAATTCAAAAAGAATATATACTTAATCTTTTAGCTCGATTTAGAATATTATTAACTTTAATTTGACTTTATTCTGTAAACCAGCAGAATTTAACTGCATTTTGGAATAAGAACTTAGATAGACGAACGTAGAATAGTTATCACTGTTGAATTCTTTTGGACTTAACTGACCGTGGTTTGGTTGAAGGTGTCGCTTATATAACTTTGATCCCTCTACTATAGAAGGAGTGTCAGTCTCCTTCCACAGGAGAAGAAACTCTTGGGGGAATCTCCGGAAAAGGGAGGACCAAGAGGAGGCGTTAATCGAAATCCATGATGGCTTCGGGTCATTGCCTCTGTCTGCGCGACAGGAAGGGCTGGGATCCTTTTGTTCGGTTACTTCCCGGAAACGGCAGCCATCATGAAAAGGGTGGTCCGTGTATTTTACGCGAGTCGCGAATGCGACGCCCACGGTCGAAAGGTAGGTCCACGGAACGCTATAGCCAATGAAAGAGAATTCGTAGTTTCGGTAGGATTACCGCGGCCTGCTATGAGCTAAAAGGAGATAGGCGTAGGATACCCTTTTCGCAGTCTATTGGTTTTGTACCGCAAGGATATCTCGCGCCCGCTTCTAGAGGTCGAGGATCTAATTTTATCAGAAATGGACTTAGAAAAGCATAATTGAATAATTTAAAACGAAACGAAAATTCGTTTCGTTACACACGTTCGCGCCATATTCAAAATTGGAATCAAGGCATGTTGTAATATGTATTGAATGCAGTGGAATGTATTCGCAGAAACACATGCAAGCTGCTGTATATCCGCTATAATACGGCTTTTGTTAAATATATCCTGGTTTTTAGTTAGATAAAGCAAAATATATCGTAGTGCTGACAAAGTATGGCCACGTATTATAAAAAGTAATATTTCACTTTTCGCATGGCCCCTCCACGCGCATCGCTCGCTACGGGGGCTAAAGAAAAGCAAACTACCCAAGTGCGAACCAAAACTAACCCAGACATACCCAAAATCAAGGAAAAAACTGTTTAGAAATATAACCTTAAAAAAAAAGAAAAACGACAGGGTTTGAACCCGAGTCGCCGAAGTGAAGACTAACCATCCAGACCCCTAGACCATCTGCGGACTTGCAGACAAGTGGTTACATTGCATCTCGAAGACAACAGACAACAACATATAAGACTTATTGACACAAAAAGTGTAATTTGACAGAAAAAGTGTCAATTGACAGAAAAGTGTAAATTGACAGAAAAAGTGTCAATTGACTAATTGACAGAAAAATGTCAATTGACCAATTGACAGAAAAAGTGTAAATTGACCAATTGACAGAAAAAGTGTCAATTGACCAATTGACAGAACAAGTGTAAATTGACAGAAAAGTGTCAATTTCCCTGAAAATATTTTTCAAAGACATAAGCGAAACTTTTATGAAGAATATTTTTTCTTCATTTAGTCCTTCCATTTTTGTTAATTGAGTGGTATATTTAAATAGCTACTTTTTAACCAAATCCGTTGCGATATGTATAAGATTTTATTGTGATATCCTTGTTAGTCTGCAAGCAAAAAATATGGGATTTGTATGACGAATATTTTTTTTTTCATTAAGGCCTTCCCTTTTTGTTAATTAATAATAATTAATATTTATAGGCAAAAGGTATTTTACTGTATTTCATATTGTTAAAAGCAATATCTAATTCACTTTCAAGTATTCTCTCAGACTTAGATCATTAAATCGAGTCCGCTACCTACATATCTATTACCAAGCCTATTATTACTAAGTATATGATATTCAAAGAGAAAGTGTACTTGAAAAAGTATCAATAGCACACCGTTACTGGAGAACAGTGCTGCCAGATCTAAACGCATAGGAAACACTAGATTTAAGATTGAAAACGGTAGCAATCATAATATGACGTCATAATTTTCTTTTTGGCGCGTGTCCACAGTTCACACTGAAGCAAGATTCTAAATAATTTTGTTATGTGGTTAAAGGAAAAAACTAACACAATTTTCAAAATTAAGACTATATTGTAAAATAAAAAAATAAACACTTTAAATTATTGACGTTTTGCAAGCTATAATTTTCCAGAACTGATGTTAATGGCAGATTTTGCAATAACCCTCGGTATCTGCTTTTTCAGGCGCTAGCCAGTTTTTAAATTCTGAATCTTATTCCCATTCTGGTTTAAATATTTGAGTATATTTTCTTTTTTGCCTTAGTGTAGGTAAGATCTGATGGGTCATCAGCTAAATAAGATTCATCAGAACTAATAATTAAAAACATACATTTCAATATTTAAAATGTTGATATTACGTATCAATTTACTCACCTCATGGTCATATACATTCAAAATATTCAAAAACTACAGACAAGATACGTCACACGACACAAAGCGATGGATAAATATGATATAAAAGGTCATTATTTAGGGAAATACTACGCAAACGCAAAAACCATGATACAAAGCGCTAAAACTAACCGCAATGGCAGCTGGTCGCTTTTGGGAATTCCCGAAATCCGAAGTAAGTCGTTTGCGACATCTGCATAGAGATGATGAACCGAAGTGTGTTCATAGTTTTATCGATTGTCCATTGAATATTTTTTTTACTTTACTTTTATTATTTGCATATATCTCATATGATTACTTTGTTTTCGATTTTGCGGTAGAATTAGGAGTCTCTGCGGTAGAACAGTAGCAACAGTGTGAAAACAATACAATACCCTATCGTAAAAACGGTCATACAGCAGGTCATATGCTGGATAATGAAATAACCAACTCGACAAATCTACAGTACTGCCACAAGACAACAACATGGCGCGTAGTTGCCATTACTCTCGATTTTTTTCGTTATCCTCTGAATGATCTTGGGCAGGCAAATGATTTGCCAGGGCAGGCTGTGCCTGCCCTGGCGTACCATTGGCTACGGCCCTGTTGAGTGGTATATTTAAAGAGACTACTTTTTAATCAAATCCGTTACGATATGTATAAGGCTAGGGCGTTTGAAGTTTCACTTCAGATATGCGCACATAGTGCACAACCCTTTTTTTCTTTAATCTCGTCTTGAATTACTATAGAAATCATAGTACAAAAACAGTATGGAGCAAAAATAGGGAAATTTTCCAAATTAAATACATTAGCTTACTATTGAACACTCACAGAAAATATATTCACGCTTCTTGATCATGAGGGAAACTTTAAGATTTCTCCATGAACTGCATAACATAAAACCTAGTACTCATCTGAAACATCAAATTATTAAATCTTTCAAAAAGTCTCATAGACATAAATTAAAGAAAACAAAAAAGGCTGCTGCTGCAGAACGTATTCTCAATTCCAACAATATAGTGCGTGCCTCCTGGAGGGTCGTAAACTCTCACAGGGGGGTGAATAGTAAGAGCTGTATCAGCCCAGAGATGGGCATAGACTCTGATGATTTTAATTCATTTTTTGCTGGAGTGGCAGAACATATCTTAGCCAGTTCTCCAGTGCCTGTGACGAGTCACGAGGCTTTCCTGTCTTCATTGGCGAGGGATTTACATTTCTCATTTAAAGAGGTAACATATAATCAGGTGCGAAAGGCAATAAATGATCTTGGGCCAAAATCAAGCAAAGATATCTATGACATGAGTATAATAAGGGTAAAACAACTAAAACATGAATTTATACTGCCACTTGTTAGGCTGATTAACTTAAGTGTCAGGTCGAGTGTCTATCCAGATTGTTTTAAACATCCAAAGGTAATGCCTGTCTTTAAAAAAGGGGCAAACGACGACCTTAACAATTACATGCAGTAGCGTGCCGTATAGGGGGCCAGGGGGGGCGAATACTATGGTATGAGTGGTACAAGCGTAGGACTTATGGAAAACTATCTGAGGAACAGAATGCAGCAGACCCTATGTAATAAGAAGTTATCAGAAACTACAGAAATAAAACATGAAGTTCCGCAAGGGTCCATACTCGGACCTCTTTTATTTCTCATCTACATAAATGACATACAGAACGCGTCTCCCGACCTAAATATATGGTTGTTTGCGGATGACACTACAGTAGCGCAAGAAGGGAAGAACCTCCAGGGCCTGCTCCATTCTGTTGATCAGGATACTGCAAAATTGAGTGAATGGTTTGGCGCAAATCACCTGAGCATGAATGCTTCTAAGACGGTCAGTTTAACATTTGGACTGAGGGGAATCCAGGGTGGGAATCCTGGGGCAGCCAAATTTCTGGGGGTATTTTTGGACCCTGAGTTGAGGTTTGATGTTCATGTTGAGTCGGTGGTGGATCGGTATGACGAAGCAAACTTTTCTGCTTAGGAACCTATCCAATATATTGCCTTCCACCACGCTGCTTCAGGCTTTTCATGCTGTGTTCCAATCTGGCACTTTATAATAATCTTCCGCAGTATGTGAAGGAGCTTCCTGCTCTAAGTTTTAACAAAAAAATTAAAGATTTTCTAATATGTCGCGCGTTTTATAGTATAAAGAATTTTGTAAAAGTGACGTAAGTCTTTAGATGTGTTTTTACTTGTAACCAGTTTTAAGGGATTTTTTTTATTAATGTTTCTTTTCAATAAAGTATACATTCCGTGTATGTCATGCATAATAGGTACTTAATATAAAAGTCTATTTTGGATGTTGACCTATGCTAAATTATATATATGTAACTTTGTGACGAAAGATGATACAAATTGTAATTTTAATGAATAAAGGTCTATCTATCTATCTTGATAATATTCTAACTCTTAAAATCTAACCAAAGCTACTCAGCTGAACTGCCTATTTCTTAATTTTCTTTAGTTTGCTAATTGGGATAAAATTCTCCGTGCACTGGCATTCCTAGAACCTATAAGTGGATATCGCGAATTCGCCGAGCTGTTACAGACCCCTATGGATCTTTGTCGTTTATAGCAAACGACGAATAAAGGTTGCGTGAAATGAGTATTTGCTAGTAGATAGTAGATAAAAAAATCTTCCCGGATCGTAAGGTCTCGATATAACACAAATGTATCGATATTTGCAATGTATCGTCATAGCCTAAAGAAAAATATAGCTGCGACACTTAAGTGCGGCACCTTTGACAAGCGAGGACCAACTTTATCACTATGTAGTGGGCAGGAAATAAATAAATCTAACTTGACGTCAACCCCACGGCAGTCTTTGGTGAAGTGAGCCGTACTCAAATTTTTTGGGACTTTATATACTCAAATTGTTACTCTCCCCTATTATTTTATTTAAACTTTCACTACAAAATATATGATTTATAAAATACTGCTTATTTCGAGTAGAGAATAACCAATTTTTTGATCCAAAAAACTGCATAAAGAGAGCCGGATATTTATTTAAACATTACATCTGAAAGAAATATTTAAAAATGTCTTTTGAAGTGAAATTAAAAAAGGCGAATGTAGATTACTTGTATTAAGTACAGCATTCTTGAAAGAAAAGTCAATTACCTAAAGAAAAATATAATTTAGTTACATATTATTTTGATAAATTACACTTAATAAAACAACTCATTTATGTAGAAAATTATTTATTTTTTAACGTTATAACACACATATAATAAATTGAAATAAACTGAAATGAATATAACTATAATAGAATATAAGCTTCAAGATAATCTTCAAATATCAACAAGATCTATACACAACAAAAGTTTTTTTTTTATATGAGAGATTATATTGCACAAGTAGTTACGGTTTTAGACGAACTTGTGAAGATCTGCAATAATAATTTTGAAAATTTTTATTTATCTAGTTGTTCTCTTTTAAGCTTAAAAAAGATCTTATATAAGTACATAATTTTGTTTTATATAGATTCTTAGCAACCTGCACAATTTTATAATATTTTTTCTAACAGCTTTTTCATTTTATTCACTAGATAAAAATATTGTCCAGATGGTGAAATGAAAGTAAATTTTTGATCTGGCTATAGTTCACGAACTAGTTTATGCATGAAGTGCACAATTACGCTAAATCGGTGCAACATGTACCGTGCGTTTAATTTATCTTGATAACATTTTGATTCGCTGTAATTTTTTTGTTTTTAAAGATATCAAGGTAAACAAAAAAGCAAACTGTAGGGTTGGTAGCCAAGTTTTTTTCTAAGTTACATATAAAACAAAACACTAACGATTTTCTGACATATCAGCCTACTCTATATTTTTGTAAATGGAACACCCTGTATATTACTACATTTTTGGACTCTCTAGAGAAATCTAAATATATTTCGCAATTCGTGTATAATATCCTATACCTATCTTTAGGTGTTTACGAAATATTGACACTATTGACAGTTGAAAGTCGGGCATTTTGACATTTTGATAGGCTTTAAAATCTAAACCGCACGAGAGCAAAGAAAACGGGTTGCATATTCCTGTCTTCGGATAAAATTAACCGGAACTTTTAAACCTCCGGTTAAATTCAAAGCCGCTGTCATTCGATAGCTTATGAAAACCTAAGATAGAGATGTGCAAACCGTTTTCTTTGATCTCATGCTTACTTACTTACTTATACATTTATTATCCACAGTTACAATTATAATGGCATACTAAGATATAGAGATCGCGTTTTTACGAACCTAGTGCCGCCGTTCACTCTTGCAAGCGTGATTTGCGGGGGCGCATCACTGTCACGCCTGGGGCTTATCTAGCCTATCTTCTAAAACCTAGTTGTGTGCCGTTCGATATCGCTGCAGTATACTTTCCCGGGTTACTTGATGACTTGTTTTGAGTGATGAAATATGTGATGGCTTTGAACAGAGGAAAATACCACACGAAAAAACCGCTTTCACGTCTCTTTGGTGTATTGGACAGGGACATGTAAATGCCCTATTGTGAGGGGTGGGTAGCTGGAAATTGCATATTGGGCGTTGCCCGTTCAATCAAGGAACAAACGGGAGGCGAGCTTGACCAAGTTAGCCTTCCAGCGGAGCACGCAGGACACCCAGTCAGTGAGTCTGTGTCTGAGTTCGTCGGTTATTTTGTTATTCAGGTGGTCTCGGATCTTGATAGAAGAGCGACGTCGCTCTGTATATGGGCCCGTGTTTTGGTTTGTTCTGTGGGCCATAGCGTACGTTGGCCATGCTTGCCGTCAGTGGCGAGCCGCCTATACCAGAATAATAGAACTTGAAAGGATACCTTGTCTATGTACTCCTCGACAGTGTCAAGGTTTGACCATGAGTGCAAATCCATGATTCTAGTATAGCGATTTGCCGAAAAGGCAGCTCTAAGGTAACGGTTTTGCATAACCTGCAGCGCCTTTTTGTGCGCATTTGCCACAGAACATCATACAGGGGCTCCATACAATAACGTCGGCCTGACTATGGCACGTTATATGCTGCCTTTGTTCGCAGGGCTCAAGAAGGATCTTGGCCTGATCAGCATATTTAGGCTTCTCTGAGCAATGACGTTTTTCCTGCGAATTTCAGTCATATGCCCTGTAAAGTTCATTTGTTTGTCGAACACTATACCCAAGTATTTTACTTTTTCTTTAACGTCTACTGTGATGTCGTGTATTGTTAGTGGCGTGATGTCTAAGTTGGTTCTTTTTTTAGTTAGTAAGGTTAGTTCTGTCTTTGGGACGTTCAAGTTTATTTTCCATCTCGCATAATATGGGAGCAGGATGTCAAGGTGTTCTAGGAGTTTAATTTTGGCTGCCTGCGCGATTTGGGATTGCGAGTAAATTGCCGTGTCATCGGCGTAGAGCACTAAGGAAGTGTTTGGAGAGGAGGGGATGTCTACTATATAGTAGTTAAATAGCTGTGGGGACAATATGGTGCCCTGCGGGACACCGGCTTTTAACGGCCTAACAGACGAATTTGTCCTGTTTATGCGTACTGAGAGGGTGCGCCCGGCAAGGTATGACTGGACCAGAGCTGTCAGATACAACGGGAAGCCAAGCTCCACATGCATCTTGTACAGCAGGCCGTCATGCCACACCCTGTCGAACGCCCTCTCTATGTCCAGGAGAAGGAGCGCAGTGCTTGGGCCTCGATTGAAGCCCTGAACAGTGTCATGTGCTGCAGGCATGGCGGTGCTATGCCTAGCCCTGAAGCCAAACTGCTCCATGGGCAGCACACCGAGTCCATCGGCTGCGCCACTTATCCTGGACAAAAGTAGCTTCTCCGCCACCTTTGCCATGGTGGGAAGCAGGTAAATCGGTCTGTAAGAACCGGTTTGCCTCGGATCTTTGCCTGACTTGTGGATCATTAGATCTCGGCATGTTTCCAAGAGGATGGGAAATGCTGTAGGCGAATGATGGCGTTTACAATGTGCATGAAATGAACGATGGATTTCTTCGGAAGATTCCGAAGAGTTAAATAGGGCAGCGTATCGTTTCCTGGAGCTTTGTTTCGTGGCAAATGATTTAGTAAGGCCCCAATCCCCCCGGGATGACAAGCAGCTTTGTCATCACCGACGGTGGGATGGGATATTTCTGCGATTTTAATTTGGATGCAATGTTTGAAATGATTGCGTGGGCAGGGGTATGTAGCCCCTCCAAGAAATCAGCGAAGGCCTCTGCTTTGCCTTCTTCGGTCATCATATCATTGCCGTTGTGCTGTATAGCTGGCATGGCTGCAGCGGCTCCTCTGATTTTCCTGGCCAGGCTCCAAAGGGAGCCGTCCTGCGGATTTAGAGAATTTACGTATTGCATCCATTTGAACGACCTGTACTCGCTAATTTGATTTTTAATATTGTTTGTTAATTCATTTATGTGTATATGGTGGATTCTCGCGCGATATCTTTGCCATCTACATCTGATGGCATTTCGTGCCCTTATTTGGATAAGGATGTGATCTGGGAGGGAGTCTGCAGGGCGCTCTTTCCTAACATAGTGAACTAGTGTGTCACGGACACGCTGGATGTTTGAGGTAAATGATTGGACTTGCGCCTCTAGTTCCTGGATGTTATCTATTTGGCTGGGAACCACCGTTACTTCATTAAACCTACGCCTGAACTCTCCCCAATCGAGATTTCTGTATGAAATTTTCATTTGACAGGTCTCTGGCCGCCTTGGTTCAAGGCAAATCACGATTGGGAAGTGATCAGAGTTCAGGTCATTTATCCCCGAAGCGGCGGGATGTCAGCGATTCCCTTTGTAACAGCAACATCCAGGTAGGAGGGGGTAGGTGCCCAAGCAGGGTAGAAAGTTGGGATTTCGGAGCGGTGAAAAAGGAGATCTGGGTTATTCTCTATTGCGCGGTACATCATTTGGCCCCTGGCGTTTGTTGCTCTAGCGCCCCACACTACGTGCCGGGCGTTTAGATCGCCAATCAACAGGGCCCTCCTGTTGTCCGGGAAGAAAGCCTTGAAGTCATCATAGGTAAAGGGAGCGATCGGAGGAACATAGGCCCCCGCAATACGCAGACCGTTCTCGGTCTCAATGCAAATGTGTTCTGCAACAGAGCGGATGCCGTGAACTCTTCTATATGGAATCGATCTACGTATCAGGCAGGCCACGCCGCCTCCGCGCGGATTGGGCGTATCAGATCTCTCGGTCTGATAACCTCGAATCTTCAAAACAAACCAAGGGTCTATGCCAATATGAAAATAACCGAGAAAGGATTATCATGCACAAATTGCTTAAACTCGCCCAATTTGTGTCTGATTGAGTTACGTTACAATTCCAACTACACACTTAAAACATGAAACAGGCATTTATATGTTGTATTTTCCAAGCTCATCAGTGAAAAATCTCACCGTTGCCTGGACTATTGCTATTCTATCTCCGTTACATGACTTGAGCATAGATAGAAACTCATCTAGAGCAAAAAATAGCTCATTTATGTTTACTAAAGCGTTAATTTCATTTACCGTGTTAAAGAGCTTATGAAAATTTGCGTCAAAGTTACTATGTGCATTTAAGTTTTGATTTATATTTACAGGTGCATCTGCACCGATATTGTTAGCACTTACATTTCGAGAATTTATGTTTGTATTTCGGGCTTGGGGTGGTCTAGGGCAGTGTTGCCACAAGCACTTTTTTTTCGAGGTAGATTAACGTAAAATAGAGGGGTAGAATTGGGTCGATGAGGGGTAGATTAAATTAAAGCTAAAGAAGCGTCTAGCAGCACAAGAATGGATTTCGTTTGCGAAGCTTCACGCATGCTTAGTTTTTGACACATATTTGACAAAAGGATTTTTGGTGAATTGCTTTCAGCAAGCCTAGTGGCGCTGTAGTTAGTACGCTTTGTTTGTGATACGACGGCCTGGGATTTTTTAAGGTTATGTGCAATTTTTTTTTATTCATTTTGGGCATGCCTTGGGTTACCTTTGGTTAGTTCTTGATGGTTGGGCCCCCGTAGCGAGCGAAGCGAGCGGAGGACTTTGCATGAAGTAAAATAGTCAACGTTTCATCATGCGCGAATCAATTCTGGTGCAGCTAGACTTTTATATTATTCACTATTTTTGAGTTAGGAGTCGCAAATTTTGCGTTAGCATTAGCATAAATCTAAAAATTCCCATGGAACTCACTAATCACTAAAGAGTTTGACGTTGGACTGAATAAATCCACAGTTTTAGCACACTACTACAATTAAGCAGGCATTTTAAGCCGATTTTGTTGTTTTATTCCACAAAAACACATAAATTACGTATTTTTACGTCATTTTTAGACGTTTTTTTATTGGCGGGAGCCCAATAATAATCAACGGAACGAGCGAGGCGAGCGGAAGGCCATGCCCGAAGTGAAATATTGGTAATGTTTTAGAAGACGTGTCAGATTAGTTTTTGAAATTTGATTTTACCTACTGACCTATAGAAGTGTAGTACATTACATGTTGCTTTGCGAAAACTCATACTTTCGTGTCAAAAAAATAAAATAGTCTACGTATGCAAAAGACTAAAATTTCAGTTTTTTTTTTCCATTTTGGAAATGCCTTGGGTTAGTTTTGTTTGGTTGCGCCCCCGCCCCGAGCGGAGGGCCAAGCGCGAAGTGTAATATTAGTAGAATGATAAAAATTTAATCAACTGCAATGGGGCAGTGGAGCTCTGTTATTTAACCTTGTTACGCCACGGGAATATTTATGAAAGTAACACACATTTTTAACAATTCAAATTTTCTATTTTTATACACTTTTTCAGCCTACACAACACCCCTATTTACTTCATTGTCTGCAAGACCGTTGATTACTATTAGGTTTCTGCAAATAAGAAACGTCTAAAAATTACGTAAAAACACTCAATTTATGTGTTTCTTAGGAAAAGGAAAAAACGACAACACGTCTTCTAAAAAATTACTGAAATATTAGGAGAACGATAAAAACGGGACAGTGAAACCTTTTTTAACCTCAATATGCCACTGGAATATTTATAAAAATAACACATATTTTTAACGAAATTTGTTTTTGCCAACAGAATATTTACTATTTTTATATAGTTTTTGCCCCACTTAGCACCCGTATTCACTCCACTGTCCCGCATGACAGTTGATTACTATTAGGTTTCCGCCAATAAAAAATGACCAAAAAATACTCAATTTGTGTTTTTGAGGCAAAAATGGCAAAATCGACCTGATAAGTCAACTAAAAAAATGACCTAAAAAAAGCAGAAAAAGTTCAGTACATTAACGATTCACGTCACGCTATTCGCAGAAGAATCACGATCACGATAATCAAGAATCCTTGCGTGACCGATCAATGTTACCAAATCATTAGGCATTAGGCAGTTGAAGTTGATCGTGATACGTAGACGTAAACATGCCCTTTAACGTAAAAACTGCACATTTACGTTTATTTGAAAACTACTGTTGAAGTAGCATCCCCCATATACATTTTACGTCCCCTTGATTTGCAGCAAAACTAACCTAACTATTGTGTTTATTGTTTATATTTATATAATATACAGAATACAGCACAGTTTAGGTTTACGTTTCTTTAAATGGATGCAAATATACTGTGTAGGTGTAGGTGTAATTTCACTTGGAAAACACATATATCAATATCTCAGGAATAAAATATCTCCATTGATAGATATTATACATTCCTTTAAATTATTTAAAAAATATATATTTTCACTTATATACTCTAAACTACAATGTCTCATTTCTATATGCCATATGGGGTTCTGCTTGTCAAACTACTTGAAACGTAATTTTCGGTACCATTCGATATCACTTCGGTTAGCGAACGTTAAGAGGTTTGTTCCAACCGACTTGAAAACCGTACGAGGGACCGTCATTTCTAGTTGACAATTTCACTTTTGAAGGCGATATATATCCTGTCATGTTGACAAACGAATTATACAACTGGAAATTACCGTCCCATGTACGGTTTTCATAGTCAGTTGGAACAGAGCTATTGCATTAGGTATACGTGAATACCCGCAAGAATTACGTATGCTCGTAAACCCAAACGCAGAAAACTTGAAACTGCGCATGCTTAGCTGTCAATTTGAACGTTCACGTTTACGTGTTTGACGCAACTTCAACTGTCTAGTATCGATCGATAATATCGACGTGCGTTTTTAAAATGTCTTATTATGACAACCGCAAAAATAAATAAAACTACAAAGTTTCATCTAGACCATTGTCTTTAAAGACAATGTCTAGACTCTTGATTGTTTCACTTTTTTAAAAGTATTGAATGGAATTTTTCTGTATAATTAACTATTTTTATAGCTGAATAGCTGATATTTTGGAAGCGGGGTAGAAATGCTCGAGGGGAGCGAGAGAGCAAAATTATATTAAAAAGGGGCAGATCTGCCCCGAACGGGGTAGCAGTGGCAACACTGATCTAGGGTGTCCGGAAACTGTTCCTCATAGGACTGCCTCTCCGGCCGGTCTTCTTCTCGTTAATGATGGTAGCTTTTGCTTAAGCCCTGGCCTCTTCGCTGGCCAGCACGTTCTTGTCTTTGGGCATTTTGCCATGCCGGTGGCGGCGCTGGCACATATGTTTGCTTTTGTTTGGGTGGCGCTAATTGGTTTATTTTGTAAGTGTAAACCGGGCACTCTGTGCTTATATAGCGATGCTCACCTCCACAGTTTACACACTTTACGTTATTTGAATTGCATGACGTAATTTCATGCGTGCCCGCACACTTTGAGCATCTGACATTTCTTCTGCAATAAGTGGCTGCGTGTCCGAGCCCCTGACAGCGCTTGCATTGCATGATTGCATATATATAATAACAACGTATATGCATGATTGGTTTTTCTGACAAACGGTTTTCCCAGGAAATCCTTACGTCTAGGATAAGTCGGCATTCTTGATTCAAACGCTTGAAGGTGTAACCTGTGTCAAGGACGACAAGGTATAACGGCACTCTAGTACGCTTCATTAGATAAACACTTTTAGCATTAATGTTATATAAGTCATTTAACTCTTGTTTGATGTCTGTTATGTCGATATCGCGGCGACTTGTCAAGGACGTGTGCCTTTCGTTTCCCGGTTCGCTGCTTTGTGACTTTTCGGAGCGAATTTGAAGTGCTGGGGTTATGCGACGAGTTCTCGCTACTTGCGTCATCATCCATATCAGACAAGGGCTCAAATCGGTTATTCGTTGGGACAGATATTTGCCCCCCAACGTCTAATTTCACGGGCTTGATGTGGCTTTTAAAAGGTAGGGTCTTTAAAGGCACTTTAAAAGGGGTAACTTCAGGAGCAGGTATCAGGAGCACAGAAGGTGTATGCTGTTTATTCGCATCATTCTGCGGAATATCGGTCGTTTCAGCCGTCTTTTGCGCGGTTTGGGCCGTTTCTTGCTCCATGACTTCTGTAGAGGTCGCAATCTCGGCATTTAGGGTTATCAGCTGTTGCATGTGACTTTTTTGGTATATTTAGGTTTTTTTCTGCCGGTGTCAATTTTTGCCTTTATTTGGTCTTTGTTTCGTGATGCTGAGAGGCCGTGTTCGCTTCTCAGGTGACCTATGGCTTTGTTTAGATCAGGGATGAGGGATTTTGGTTCTTTATTTGAAGTAGTACGGAGTGGCTCTATTAAGAAGCTACAGGGTTTGCATTTATCCACATAACTCTGCATTCTCCTGTAAATTTTACGAGTTTTCTCGAATACAACTTCATCTGAGGGTGCCTGCGAAGAACTTGATGCAACAGAAGTATTACAATCGTCGGAATCGACCATTTTTTAGGGCGAAATGTCGGGGATCCGTCCCCGAAAACAACAAAATTAAACACAAGTCCGCTAGTTTTTACTAATCTGTAGCCAGCCAGAGAAGCAAACTAAAAGTATTCGATAAATAAATACCCGGAGAACGTAGCAAAAAACGCGTTTGGATTCCTAAATCTGAGATTCCAATAATCAGTCCGATCTCTTGGCCGCCGGCAAGATCTTAATGTGGTTTAGATTTTAAAGCCTGTCAAAATGTCAAAATGCCCGACTTTCAACTGTCAATATTTCGTAAACAGCTAAAGATAGGTATAGGATATTATACACGACATGTGTTTAGATTTCACTAGAGAGTCCAAAAATGTAGTAATATACAGGGTGTTCTATTTAAAAAATATATAGAGTAGACTTTTATGGCAGAAAATGGTTAGTGTTTTGTTTTATATGTAACCTAGAAAAAAACTTGGCTACCAACCCTACATTTTGCTTTTTTGTTCACCTTGATATCTTTAAAAACAAAAAAGTTACAGCGAATCAAAATGTTATCAAAGTGCTGCTCAAATCTGAAATAATTGATATATCCGGATAACGATCGACTTTTACGAAAAACAACCAGCGAAAACAATGTTTTTGAGACTTACACCTTTATTGTAGAATCCGAACTGTTTATTGTCAAATGAAATGTTTTGCACTTTCTTATCTTCCACATAACCACAACCTGTAAAATACTCCCCACCAAACCGAAAATTTGGTATCTCTAGATAGATACTAAATAACTAAGATAAGAAGATGCAAATTGTTTCGCTCTAAGTTAAACCGTTACCGATCAAATTCTACAGGGGTTTAAAGTTGGAAATGTAAGGAATGCTATTCGACATGCTACATGAAATATATATAGAATTTTTAGAAGAATTGGAAAATCGGAAAATATGTCCCGCTCTTTTGTGACCTTTTATATTGAAATATAATTCAAAAATATTGTCAAACTAAAATCAATATGGCTAAATGAAGAAATGGTTGTAAGACTAATAAAAAAATTAGAAACATGTTAGTTCTATAAAATGTGTATACATATATATTTTATGAATGTTTCCATATTATTAATTTTCGATTATTTTTGGGCTTAAATTTTATAACCTATTCCGATACGTTTTAGTCCGTTTTGGTGCTTTTGGTTAGTTTGGGTTAGTTCAATCAACTTTAATTTAGTTTTAATTTATGTTTGTCATTTGAACCGGTTTCGATACATTATAACCAATTTTAATGTTTTTGGTTAGTTTTGGTTAGGCGCCAAAATTGGGTCGTTCAATCAACTTTCGATTATTTTCGGTTCCGATACGTTATTACCAATTTTAGTGTTTAGGATAGACGCCAACATTGAATTAATCTGGGTTAGTTTTAACTTACTTCAATATTTTAAAACTATTCCGATGTTTTAGCCCGTTTTGGTACTTTTAGTTACTTTTGGTTTGTTTTGGTTAGTCTTTCAATCATATTTTGGTTAATTTCAATTAGTTTCAATTTATTTTATTTGAACCGGTTCCGATACGATATAACCAATTTAAATATTTTTAATTAATTCAAGTTAGTCGCCAATATTCGGTTAATTTTGGTTTAATATTTTTAATCTGTTACGATACTGTCGCGCTATGGCTGCGGAGGTACTTTAATATGCGTTAGGGGTGTAACTTAATAGATACACAATTTATAATATAATGATATTGACTTACATCTCTCTTTCTCTAAAAGCAACCCTAGGATGGTCCTCGCGTCACGTTCCCAACCCTCAACCGGTTTCAGCTCGAAACGGAGACTCCTACTGAATGCCTTGGCTGCCTTGGATTTCCACTAGATCTCGATCGACTTGGGCTGCCACTTATTGGCGACCCTCTGTTTACACTTTCACTTAGAACCGCAAGTTAAACTTTTCCTCGGACTCCCGACTTGAACTTTCGTCAACTCTCGACTTGTACTTTCGCCAACTCTCGACTTGGACTTTCGCCAACTTTCGACTTGGACTTTCGCCAACACTCTATTACTCGTAACGGCCGTCAACACTCGAGATGGGCTTTCGCCAACTCTCGATTACCCGTAACGGCTGTCGCCGCTCGAGTCCTCTTCCTCCCGAGTCACTCCTCTCTAGCTGCCTACCCCTTTCCCCATTCCACTTTTTCTTCCTATCATTCATTCACGCCTTTTTGTATTGCTCAATGTTATTTTCGCATTTCTTAAAATTATGTCTTTCTCTTTTTACCATACTTTCCACTATGTTTCATTTTCTAACTAGCCATTCATACTTAGACGTCATTCGTTCTCCCTGTTTCCCAAAAACAGCGATAACCTGCCCGCTTACTGCGGCCATTATTAATTTTGCCCAATATGTCAATCCGGGTTAATTATTATCGAGCTTGCACTTTCTTGCTGATTCTTCCGAATAACGGTTAATGTCCCCGATAAAACTCCTTGCATCTACTTTTCTGATGTTTAGTTTTAACATGCATACTTTACATTATTTGTATAAACTATTTCTCATTCTATTACGCAAAAGTAAGGCAACTGACCTTTTATAGAAATTAATATTATATTAATATATTATTTAAGCCCAGATAATAATATATGACAATACGTTTTAGACCTGGCTAGTCGTTCAATCGACTTTCGGTTAGTTTCAGTTAGTTTTAATTTATTTTAGTCATTTGAACCGGTTCCGATACGTTATAATCAATTTAAATGGTTTTAATTAATTTAAGTTAGTCGCCAAAATTCGGTTAATTTGGGTTAGTTTCAACTTACCTTAATATTTTTAATCTGTTACGATACGTTTTAGCCTTTTTGGTGCTTTTGGTTACTTTTGGTTAATTTTGGTTAGTCGTTCAATCGACTTTCGGTTAATTTCAGTTAGTTTTAATTTATTTTAATCATTTGAAACGGTTCCGATACGTTATAACCAATTTTAAAGTTTTTGATTACTTACGGTTAGTCGCCAAAATTCGGCTAATTTGGTTTAGTTTAAACTTACTATAGTATTTTTAATCTGTTGCGATACGTATTAGACCGTTTTGGTGCTTTTAATTGCTTTTGGTTAGTCATTCAGTCAACTTTCGGTAACTTTCACTTAGTTCCAATTTATTTTAGTCATTTGAACCGGTTCCGATGCGTTATAATTAATTTAAATGTGTTGGGTTAGTTTTAGTTATAGTCCTCAAAATTCGGTTAGTTTCAACTTGCTTTCGTTCAATCAACTTTCGGTTAATTTCAATTAGTTTTAATTTACTTTAGTCATTGGAACCGGTTCCGATACGCTATAACCACTTTTAATGTCTTTGGTTACTTGCCAATATTCGGTTAATTTGGGTTAGTTTTAATTTACTTTAACATTTTTAATCTGTTCCGATACGTTTTAGCCCGTTTTGGTGCTATTAGTTACTTTTGGTTAGTCATTCAATCAGCTTTCGGTTACTTTCAGTTAGTTCTAATTTATTTTAGTCATTTGAATCGGTATAAGCAAATTTAATGTTTTTGGTTAGTCGCTTAAATTCGTTTCGTTTTGGTTAGCTTTAACTTACTTTAATTTTTGTAACCTGCTACGATACGTTTTAGCCTATTTTGGTGCTTATGGTTACTTTTGGCTAGCTTTGGTTAGTCGTTCAATTAACTTTCGGTTAGTTTCAGTTAGTTCCAATTTATTTTAGTCATTTGAACCGATTCCGATACCTTATGATCAAATTTAAGTTTAAATAAACAAACTATCTAGCTGCACAACTCTGCTGTCCATTTCCCATTTTAACACATAAACATTAACTTATTTATATAACATACATACAAAACAATATATACACATAACGATAGTCTATTTACCCAAACAACAAATCTTTCTCAATTTTAATTCATATGAAAATTTATTGCACTCCGGCCCAGGTAAGCGCGTATAATTGGCCTCCAGTTCCAACTGCGTAGTGTGCTCGCTTCAGTGAGCTTCAGGGAGAAAAATCGATTCCGTACCCCACTAAACGAGCCGAGTGTGGAGATCGGTGGCCGAGTGTTGCGGCTATTCTTCTTTAGGCTATGGTATCGTAACCCAAAGTATCGATCCTAAATATCGAGTATCGGACCTAAAGTATCGATACTCTGGAATATCGTATCGTTCCGTTCGCGCATCTCTACCTATACTTCTCTGAAGTTGATGATTTTTAAGACAAAATTTTTAAGAATTTTTAAATGTTTTGGTTTGGTTATCATAATAACACCGCTCTCTATATAGTTTTATCTGCAAATTATTAATAGCCTCAAAATAGTGAAAATTAACGGTTTTGTGAAGGATATCCTGATATCCTTCAACGTGAAAAGTTGATGTCATCACCTAGAAATAGCCCTATACCATATACTGCAGGTTGCTTCATTACTCATAATCAAATCTATCTATAATAAAAAATGTTGTAATATGCCCGCCTTACGAGCATTATAGTTTTTCTTTAGGCAAACAAAATGGTGTTTGAGAGTGTTATCTCCCAAATCCTAAATAAGGTTTTAGGTGACTTTGTTGAAAACTTGGATGGAAATCAGCTGAATATTGGAATATGGGGAGGTAATTTTGGTAATTTTTTAGAAGACGTGTCAGACCGATTTTGCCGACAACAAAACATCCAAACTAACCCAAGGCATACCCAAAATGGAAAAAAAAACTGAATTGATACTGCCATAAATTTGTCTTTTGCACATGTTTAGCTCTTCTATTTTTTTGACACGAAAGTATGAGTTTCCACAAAGCAAAATGTAATGTACTACACTATAGGTCAGTTGCATGCCTTAGGTAACATCAAAATTAAAAAACTAATCTGACACATCTTCTAAAAAATGATCGTAATTTTATTTTGTACTATATACTGATATTGTTTATTGTGAGGTGAGTGTGAGTAGTGGAGAATAAGAGGAACACTTAATAGTATGGTTGGTCATGGTTTTTTTATACAATAGTTTTTTTCTTTACTACAAAACAAACCCATTCATTCACTCATTAATATTTGTATGTTATATTTAATAAGAAAAATGGTAGCTTACCGCATAAGCAGGTACGTATTATGTACCTACATATCCAATATTTGAATTAAAAAATATGTATATACTTAGATCATACATCATGTGATAATTTTGTATATTTGGTTCAGAAAAGCAGTTATTTAACCCGCAATTGATATTGCCGTTAGATTTTATCTAACATTTTTAAATTTTTGGACACCCCATTCACTGTGTAAGCTTTATATCTAGGCCCGTCCATCTATGCATACCTGAACACTCGCCTGATCACTTCCCATCAGTATCTCTCACTGATTTTTTATTTTATTTTTTAATTAGATTATGTGTATTTTTTCATTTATTTATCTCATACATATAAGAACACTGCAGGTAATATGTAATAAAGGTATCGTAGAAACATATTTATAATATTCCTGTGCTATCACAAATAGTAATATAGTATTAAAATAATAAAAATAATAATAATAATTATTATTATTATTATTCTTATTATTATATAATATGATAATAGTAATCATAATTAAGTAAAAAGTGGGAAATAATATGAACAACCATTAAAATAATGAAAAATAGTCAAGAGTTTAGAGAATTGGATCAAATAGAAACATGTTAGATGAAATCTAACAGGATACCAATGCCGTAATTTTGGAAGGCGATACCAATCACGGGTTAAGTAAGTAGGGAGTGACTTCCAGCATTTCAGTTTATAGCTCTCAGACTATATGTCTGAGCAATCAGATGAATAACCCTTAAGTTCGATTTATAGATTGACATAACATAAGGATGTTAAAGATTCAAGTTTGTCAGGCAATTTATAGATCGACGTAACACAAGACACAACATTCACAACATAAGCTTGACATAAGAAATTCACCAACTGTTAACTTCTTATGCTATGTGCTTATGTTCGAACAATGAAAACACAGCATTATAATTGCATTTACCTTTTGAGAGAATGACATAATATGCGATATTCAATGAAGTTTGGTGTTTTTGCTTTTTGTATGCTTTTTATTTTTGAGAATGCTAAGAATTTATATATTAATATACATAAGACTCTAATATATTTCTTTGCAAAATTTAAACAAAATTGTGAAATTTGTGAGGTTAGTATTTTCGCTTTACAGCTCAGGCACAAGTTAATACAAGCCCATTTATAATTCGACCATTTATTGTAATGTGCTTATGCTATGCTATGTCTATGCTATGCTTATGTTATGTAAATCTATAAATCCAGCTTTAGGCCAGTTTAACATGGGCAATTTATTAAGGAATTAATTCACGCAGTCACTCTACGATGAAAATTGACACAAGTGTAAAACACCAAATTAATGTGAAGTCTTACATGAAGCTCTTGGCGAATTCAGTAGTGTCAACCACAAAAATAAAAATAATGTGAGGCTTGATGTGAGGTTATAAATTATATTTGTGTCAGAGTAGATATGAACCCTTTGTATTTTGTGTAATAATAATTAATGATTTGTTCATTATATACATGGAAACAAATTCATACAATATAATTTTAAAATTATATTGTTGGTGGTGAACTGATGAACTGTCAAAAAATTCATGCAGTTCTTGGCTATGGAGGGCTGTAAAGAGGAGACTTAACGGTAATGTCCACATTTTCGGTTTCTGTTTGAGTTAGTTCAAGTTAGTAGTTAGTAAGAGTAGAGTTAGCTTCGTGCCAGGGTGTAAAACATGTTATAGGAAGCTCAGGAAAGAACGTGGACCCAAGTCTCTTTCAAGCTCCTAATGTAAGTAATATTTGTTGATAAACACTATTAACAATGCACCTGTGAAAATATATCCTGCCAATTTTATAAAATTAAAAAAAAATTACATACATTTTTTGAATTGTTGCAGACAACATAACCTGAAAACCCATGGGAGTAAAATTATTACATAGTAATAAGGACAAATATTAATTTGATTACATTAAAAATTTTGAAGTTTTTTTTTTTGGTAAAATTTAGTAAAAACATATCTCTGTTCACGTTGCCTTATTACAACTTCGATACTAAACATTCATTTCTGTGAATGTATTTTATTGAAATATTAAATAGTCAATTCGTAATGTTTTCGAACTATGAATTGATTTTTCTCGAAATGTTATTTTTGTGACAGATCGTTTTTCCCTTGTGGTCGTCATTTGATTTTAAGTAAATGTTAACCTTTACACTTTGGGTCATAGTTAACTACTTAATTATTATTTGATAGTAATAAAAGACTTTCTGCTTCATTGTATAATATACTATTATGTATTTCATGAATGTTTTGAATGTTTTAAGGTTTTGTTTGGGAAAACTGAAAGTAAGCTTGATGGTGGGCACAAAATATTTTCAGGTTTTGATGAGTTAGAAAATATACTAAAAACCATTAACAAAATGAAAAAATGTTCAGGAATTAAACATTTGTTACACATGCATTCAATATGAGAATCTCATTCTTTTGAGTCTGTTAAAAAGTGAAGTTTGTTGATTTATTTATTTATCACCATAATGAAATAAAATAATTTTTTTTTATATAACTGCATTTTTTCTGATTTTAAATTTAAATAATAAAAAGTACGTATTATAGTTGTGTGTATTTATGTGCTTTCCAAAAAAAATCGTCCTTCATGCATCTAGAATGTCCTTATTTTCAAAAACCAAGCATCTTTGGGATTATATTAATACAATGCAAAGGTACTTAATCAATGAGAAACTTTGATTTAGAATAATTATTATATTATTTAAAACCGCAATTTGCCAAAAGTTGGTTAATTTCTTAATAACAATCTCTTAACTCTTTCTCAATTCAATGTATTATTTTTTCACAAAAAAATTGATTCTAAGAAGTAATTAAAGGAATATAAAAAGTTTCCCATATGTTGCATATAGTGTTTTGGAATCTTTCTGAACACATAATTTTTTAATAATCTTATTTTGAAGAGGTTTTGACTCAGTAGCTCGTTTTCGTCAGTGATTCGCAGTGGCGAGATTATAGTCACCACATATAACATATAAAAATATGTATAATAAAACAAAATAGATATA